>JBCAUG010670443.1:0-28276 GCA_038406175.1 Haplosyllis leylae | reverse complement strand
CATAAACATGTGCATTACAGTCTGCATCATAAACATGTACATTACAATCTGCATCATAAACATGTGCATTACAGTCTGCATCATAAACATGTACATTACAATCTGCATCATAAACATGTGCATTACAGTCTACATCACAAACATGTACATTACAGTCTGCATCATAAACATGTACCTTACAGTCTACATCACAAACATGTACATTACAGTCTGCATAATAAACATGTACCTTACAGTCTACATCACAAACATGTACATTACAGTCTGCATCATAAACATGCACATTACAGTCTGCATCATAAACATGCACATTACAGTCTGCATCATAAACATGTACCTTACAGTCTACATCACAAACATGTACATTACAGTCTGCATCATAAACATGTACATTACAGTCTGCATCATAAACATGTACAGTACAGTCTGCATCATGAACATGTACAGTACAGTCTGCATCACAAACATGTACATTACAGTCTACATCATCAACAAGTACTTGAGAATCTGCCTAAAAGCATGTACATTCTAGTCTGCATTACAAATATTTTCATCACAGTCTACATTATTCACTGAAAAATGGCGAGCCCAAGTGTTGATTTTTGAGAGAAAGTCACATAATCAACCTAATTCAAACAGATGGCTGATAATGTGATGAATAACAAACTGTTGTAGTGACTAATGGCAGAATGAATAGAGATTTTACTGACTAAATAGACAAGAAAACATGTAAAAAGCGGACTCCCTTAGGACCCAGTAAAATAAGCGAAAATACAGAGGGGCAGATCCATGATGGAATTAAAATTCACCTTGGTTTCTGAGGATTGCGTGTTGGGGATTTCCTCTCCTGTTTCAAAGCAATGCAGAGAGTTTCTCCGTGCACTAATCCAGTGATTCTCTTTTCAATGTGTTAATCAATACGGATTACAGGATTCCGCGTTACTCACTGTAAACAGCTGATTGTACTAATTACTGCTCCACTTAACCTAATTGATTCTGTTACTTCAGCTGGCCGGAAGTGTTCCTTGGTTTCTGTATCCGGTTTCCAATGGTTGGCAAATCAATCTATTAGAGGAATGTACCGACTAGGTGGATGATTTGTGAAATTGAAAGGCAGGGTGTTGGACTGACTTGTAAGATGATTTGTCAAGCCAAATTCACAATCAGATTGCCTGGAGTTGTTGTAGTTCTATCGCCCTACTTCGCTTCATACATTCCCAAATTGACCATTCTGTCTCCCTGTTTTTGCCTTCAAATATATCGTTCCATCACATTGTTTACCATTGCCCGTTCCACATCCTACCATGCCCCTATTCCATCATATTTACAGTTCCATCACCTCGACTATGCCCGGTTCCATCACCCTGCTTGGCCTCGAGCGCTGATATCACAGTGAATAGGATGTTATTGGCCTCTCGTTAATGGTGGAATCTAATGTTCCTTCGAGGAATCATGAATATCAATGGGCCTGGAGTGTTTGTATACAAACCATAGGACACTATTCAGACTGGTGACCCGGACCCGTCGTCATATCTCTGAGCTAAGGGTTCGTTCACAGGGAGCGAGAGCCCAGATTGGAAAGTCATGACAAAGGATTGAAAGATGTGTATGACTGAAGGATTAATGCGACTTTGATAACGATTAGAAACGGGTCTTGTTGGTTGAGTTATAATTCAGTTAAACATTCTGGAAATGGCGAGCTAAAAGCGAGTTCAGGCCTGTTAATGTCACAGTGTAAAAATAATGTAAAAATACTGCTATTGGCAATACTTCTCTCTATTTTTCTTTTATACTGCAACCATTGTAGACAAATTTTCAATTTAAAGAAAAATAGAGAAGTATTGCCAATAGCAGTATTTTGACATTATTTTAACACTGTGACATTCCATCCTTGGGCATCAAGTTGAAGCTTTTTGGAAAAGTAACTTTACAAAACAGTAGAAGGAAAATCTGAAGAAACGAAACAACTTAACTATCGCGTTCGCGTGCGCTTAGCCCTATGTGAATAGACCTTTACGACATCCCGGGCGATCACTGATTGCTGAGTACACAATGCTCGGTGTTAGTTATTGAGGTCGTCTCTGGCTGGTAAAATAGCAATAACCCACAGCGGTAACTGATATCCTGCTTTGGCCTAACTTTGCTCATTTCTTTATAATTTACGCAGAATGAGTCACATAAAATTTGGTTCAATAGACTTTTATGACGGGCCTCTTTGATCGATATCCTCTGGGGGGCCTAGACTTTCAAAGTTAAAATGAAGTTGGATTGACATGATAGAGGATAATTACATTGTAATGCTTCTTTTTACACAAAATAAAAAATCCAAAGTCTTCTGCTCAGCTGTGAGATCTAATATTTGTTTTCACCAATGTAACATTTTCTCCATTTGAAATTTATTAATTCTACTGTGAGTAACAGGACCCTGGTGATTCTAGTTTGATTTCACACTGTACACAGCAGCACAGAGACCTCAAAGCTTCCTCCTCACACTGTACACACCAGCACAGAGACCTCAAAGCTTCCTCCTCACATCATTCTGCAATCCATCATTGCAGCTCTGTGCCCATTCACAGCCTCACTGGCCTGGTTGAAGCTCAATTTGACTTTCAGTCTTTCAGTTCCTCTGCGCTATTATTTGCTGTGGTATTTGTGGGATTTGTGAAAAAGTAGCTTTGCAAAGCAGCAGAAGATAAATCTCAAGAAAAGTAGTAACTTTTAGAGAAATATTTTAGTTAAATACAGGAAGAAACAACTCATAATTGTTTAATAATTGTTAGGATGTAATACATATTGGAATCTGAGATGCACTGTGAATCAAAAGAAAAAAAAATCTTCAGAAAATATACCTTTCTTACGTCCCTTCACACCTTGTCTCTCGACGACATATGGCTTGGTTGGTCTTGGGGTTATCAGTTTATGTAGAACAATTCCACCAGGAACCATCTAGTTCTAGCCTCAATGATGCTCAACTACTCAGGCAGATAACACTAAATACAGAAGGGATTCTCATAAACTGCACAGAAAAGATTCTAAGACATCCTTTCTCAGAACAATTTTTATGTAAGGAAAAGAAATAAAATTGAAAACAAAAGTCGTTGAGCTGATTAAGACAGCTTTGATTGAACTGACATCCCGAATCAGATACCCTGTCGGAATCGAGAGAAGATGATTTGCAAGAATCAACGATGTAATCAGGACACATGGTTTGGAAACTTTTCAAAAGAGAAATTTTGACCAATAGAACTAATTCCTCTGATAAAATTGTGGAATGGTTACTGTAAATGTGAGTTCACTACCTGAAAAAAGTGACCTTACTATGAAAATGTATGATGATAGACGTGTTTATTTTTTTACCAGTAATATTTCAAATGAATCAATTTTTCAAGTCAAATAAATAGTCAAGTCACCTTATCTGATAGTAAGTTTATTCAAAGTGAAGTACAAAACCTTTTGAATTGTTAAGAGTTGCACTGATCTTTTATTGCAACAAACAATTGGAAGAAACTGATACATTTTATCAAGGTTCCTTTTGAAACCTTTGCCTCTGGATTATCTTAAAAAGACACTACAAGGAGACCTGCTGGAGGTCATTCCAGTGCACAGTGCTGGTCCCCTGCCCTCTTTATCTTTGCTCCTATCACGTCCTGATTTCCCATCTGGTTCCCGCCTGGTCCACAGTGGTTCTTCTTTTTGTCCAGATTGGAAATGATCAGGCAAGAAATAATGTAATTTTTCTTTCTAGCAGCAACATTGAATCCCTGGCTACTAACACAAAAATCCCAATAATTCACACATTGATCATGGTGCATAACAGGCGGCTTGAACAAGGGGTTTCAGGTCCCTAAAGTGCACTTACAGTTTTGAAAAGAGGAACTGCTGTGTTAATCAATTTCATTCTGGGATAAAGAAAACATTGAATGTAAATCTGTCTAATTGCTTTGTTCAGTTCATTATCCCGTGATATTTACGCAAGCATGACTAATACATCCACTGTAAGGACATTAATCTGCATGGGAGATACGGGATCAGTAATTATCTGGATTAATAGAGGGTAATGAGAGCAGCAGAATCTACAGAGAGATTAGTGCAGGAGAATCCTATAGATCACTCACTTGGAAGAAGGAAAAAAAGTAACCTGTGGAAGGGAGGTAATTAGTTGAGGAACTTCTCATCCACTTTGTGTACTTATCGCTCCCATCAGGTATGAGTTGTATTACACCACAATCACGGTTACCTGCACGTAACTAATTAAATGGTTATCTGCTGTTGAGAAGGTGAATCTGATTCTGCTTGAAGGGACTGGTAATTATGTCTTTCAGTGAAGTTCAATTCTCCTTTTGAAAGAAGAACCAAAATCTGATAAAGTTGTACTTGCAGCGCTCGCAAAATATATTCAGACAACTGTCAAGATCCCCCAAGCATTATTTGTGGTGAGCTTAAACAGATTCTAGCTCTGTAACTACCTAATTGTCAAGATGAAGTGATAAATTCCATGAGACAATTTGGATAAAAATCCCTTAGCCTTGACCAGTTAAGCTTATTTACTTGGGGATTGAATCTATATTTATCTGGCAAGAACATCTGATAACTCAATTTTGCCTGTGAGTAAGTTTCTCTAATGGAATCTGCACCTCCTAGATATTCTCTGATAAAGATCTACAACCATGTAACAAAAACACATCTGTCTTCATGGTCCAGCTTCACTTTCATGAACTACACTTCAATACAAAATGAACATAAAATAGAGAGGATAAGCTTCACGTGCTTTCACGGCAAATAGGGAACGTCAAATATATCAGTGGTAATGCTTTTGCTCCACATTTCTTTATATTCTGGAATGGAGGAATCAAATAGCTGTTGGTAAGTATTGTGCAGAGGGAAGATGAAAGAATCCCAAAAGTAAAGCAGTAATTTCTAACAACAGTAACTTTATCTCATAGTTTTTGTGTGACACATTTTTTATTGTATGATATTCTTTCTTTGTGTGACCTTTTTTTACTTTATTTTAAGGGTACGTTGCCAATTCATATCTGTCTTGTGCAATTTGTAGCATTTTTTCTGACGTTATTTGAAGTGAAACTTTTGAATATCAGGACTAAAACATTAAAAAAGTCACAACACATAAGAAAGAGTTATTTGAGCACTTCTGTGGAGGTGGAAAAGTTAAAAATAACTGACAAACTGTTGCTTTGTCTGTGATGATGCACCATCACCTCACAGGTCTTAATTCCCCTCTCAGACATGCCAGTAGAAGCTGTATCTCTCTCATCAGTCTGAGGATTGTTGTAGCTAATAAAGGCTTTATGTCAGCAAACTGTCAACAATCTGGTGTTTAATGTCTAAAGTGCTGTCTCTGTGTGACAGCCTAATGTCTCACTTTCATCTATATTGAAAACAGGAAATAACAACTATGTTTTAAAGTAGATGGTGTCAGAAATAGGCTAAAAAGGAGTGTTAAGATCTGTCACTATTGCATGCTGGAATATAATAAACTAACGAACATTTATGGCATGTTATCAGTGGTTGGGCAAAGAAGATTGGACGGGAACACGAGATTTATGCAGCCGCCTTTGATGTCCACCCTTTCATGACTTATTTTCACAGGGTGTGGAAGGCGGGGGGGGGGGGGTGGGGGGTGGGTGGCCTTTGTGCGTTGACCACGTTGGTCGTCTTCTTTTTAAAGTGTCGTTCAGTGATGTTAACAAGCTTCTTTAAACAAACTTTTATCCACTTGATTTTCACATCATATTATCATTTTTAAACTTCAAATACATCTTCGCGATATTTTGTTCTGTAAAGAATTAGAGTTTGTGAAATTAGCTTTAATTTTAACATTTAGTTTGGAGGTTGTTGCTGCAGTTGTAACTTGTCTGTGGATAATGTGTTCAGTGCTCTGAGATAATGACGCTTGATTACCATGGAAACTGGCCAGGAAGTTGTGTAGTCCTGATTTAATGTTGATTGAAGCTTGTTACGATTTAACGCAGAAAGTCCGATGTAAATTATAGGAAGTCGGATAATTTTAATTGGACATCGCTAATTACAGATGTTGGAAACTGTTGGAAAACGTCTAAAGAACATAACTTTTAGTTTATGTGAGTGACTGTCTTTAGAAATTACGTAATATTTTGGATGACAAAGAAAGATCTTTGGAACCAGCAAAGGCCACATCTTGTTGAGTTGTTTTATTAACACCAAACATTATGTATGACTTCTCCCTGAAGGTAACATGAGTAATCAAAAGCTAAATAAATGTTCACACCTACATCCCAAGCTGCTCATATTCTATTACCCTGTTCATCCAACATAAACACAGCTTTCTCCGCACCCTAGATCCATGGAAGCAATGAATGGGGAAAAGTTTCATTGATTCTTTGAATAGGTCGAATATGACGTCGTGATGTTGGCAACGTTCACAATGCCAGCTCGTCAAATGACGTCACTACACAATGTCACTCCTGATCCCCTCGTTGCGTCATCAATCGCTATGATGACTCTAAGCGGGCCAACAATTAGACTCCAGATCTTACACAAGATGTAAATTCAGTAAAAAGTTAACATCTGTGTGTACACAAACTAAAAATCTCAACTTTACATCTCCATCTAAATTGAATACTCACCAGGAGTTTAATGAAGCTTTGGAGGGGAGAAAGTAGCTGGATTAATTGATACATGTGTTGTAACTATGGATTCCATTAATTCATCACTGCAAACAATGAGAATCCTACAAGATACCTTTGGAATGAGATTTCTCGTTTCCTTGACAGCAGAAGGACTTTGAATAAAGCCAGGCATCTATTATAGTTTATTTCTTTTTCTACAATCAATAGCAACTCAGCCACAAAAAACACACATAATTTTATTCATGGAAAGTCATTTGCTCCAGTTTACACAACAAATCATTCCAATAACATAAAGGGATAGCTCTGTTTATTCAGCCTGTGTTTTTCTCTTATGGCTGAACAGATTGCTGTCTTCATTACACTGTAATGTCTGTCTTTATCCGTTCACTGTTAATTTCCAGAGATGTTCCAGCCTTGTAGAGTGTAGCACAAAAACTTTGCATTGATAATATTGTATCAATGTTGCATCTTATTAACCATTTGCCTAAAATTGACAAAAATTTCTTTTATGAATTTGACACAGGATTGTACCAGTTCTGTCAGCAACCAGAAGCCTGGGAAAATATCAGTCAGGCTGCATACTATTTCAATAATAAACAATGAAAAAGGTTCTCAATATAATTTCTTAATGCTTTAATTCAGCACAAATGATTGGAAAGTGCAATTTACTATGAAGTCTATAGAATTTGATGCAAAAATCTAATACGCAGTGTAAGTCAGAGGCTGTGTGGTGCAGACAGGGTCTGGGAGATAGCTTGTCTAATGGCTCTTTTGGAATCTCATGATGTGTTAAGAAGAGATTCTCAGAAAATCATCATTCACTTTTTATGAGCAGCTGGTAATAGTGCTTTTCTCTGGTCCTAATAGAGCCGTTTCTTCGCTTGTAAAAGCGACATTATCTGCTGTACTTACATTTTCGATTCCAACAATGGTAATGATTTTATCTGAAGGAAGAGAGGTAATAAGGAGAAATCATTTCATTTCATTTCTTTTCAGCTTAATAACAACAGGCTGACATTGAAATCTGTTCATGTTTTTAGTCTGTAAAAATGGTTGTGAGGGGTTGCTTGAATCATTTGGTTCAAAATACATTATAATTTACATTATTATAAGAGGAAATAGGCAGACCCCCCCTTGGAAGGACTAGTGGAAAAGGACCAAACAGAAAGGACTTGCCAGGAAAGAAACTGAAGATGTCCCCCCTCCTTAGACAGTAGGAATAGGAATGGGGGTCCTTCCTATGTTAAGGGAAGGATGTCTTGTTTGGTCTTGTCAAAAGGAGAAGCAGAAGACCATTTCCTGCGCGGAGTTTCTAGAACGAATATCGGTACAAAGCCAATGAAAAGTATGGCCCTACCTAAACGATGGGATGAATTAATGGAATTGCACCATCCACACCAATAGGGTCTAATGCTTTCTTTGATGTTTGCCATTAGACAATGTGAGTATCATATGTTTAATTTTCCCAACACTGATTTATTAGCAATGTCATTTCGCCATCGTAATCGCTTTCTGTGTGCTATGCCTAAGACTAACCTGTGTACATCCAGGTATCGCTCATTTCTGTGCGCATGACAATTCCATACTTATTAACATTGCACGAAGTTTCTATACTTGTTTACTTTTGAGAGTTGACAATTATTGAGAATTGAAGTAAATGAGCCCCACCAATTACCTCGCTTTGTGAAGCACACTTATTGGTTAGAACTAATAGAGAAAACTCCCAGTTAATGATACCGTTGGATTCAAGATTCTTGTTAAAAGTTGCTCAATTACACTTATTGCCTCAGTAGAGACTTGGATTTTCGTACCGAAAGTAACGATAATTGGTTCCCTTGGGAGTGGATTTGTCTGAAGACAGATCCAGTTCATGGAGGTATTTCTCAGAAATGTTTTGTAACAAAAAGGCAGTATAAACAGTTGGTTTTTAGGCAGAATGTATTATATCGAGTGTATTGTATCCAGTATCCAGACACAGAATTATGCACAGTACTCAAGTCTTTAGGCTTCATTGACACCTTGTGAAGGAAAAACAATGCGACTCCAAAATCTTGCACTGCATCCAATCAACACTAAAAGACGTCGCCTTTGTTTCCACCTGGTGTGAACAGGGCTTAATGACTGTCGTCTGGAAGGTGGATGCACAGAGCTGAAATCCCTGGTCTTCGTTCACACTGTACGGAATGTCTGGTACTTGGAAGCTTTACTTTCAGATTGCCTGAGCATTTTAAGAGGCATCGCCTTCGTTTCCACCTGATGGCTCAATCATGGACACACAGAGCTGAAATCTCTAGCCATGGTTCACACTTTCCGGAATGTCCGGCACTTTGGTGTTTTACTTTCGAATAAATCCAGGAATTGTAAGCGACATTGCATTGACTTCCCCCGATGTGAAATTTAATGACTCATTGAAAGACTTGTTATGCATCAGCATGACAGCTACAAATAAGTGAGGGATTTATGTAGAAATACCAGACGTTGTTGTTTTCTTCGTGCAGAATCTTTTATGATGCAAGAGACAGAGAAGTTGTGAGATCCTTTAGGAATTAATTTAGGGAACAAATCCCCTATTATCCTTACATATAGCGTTCTGACACGACAGATATGTTTGTAGTTTATCTTTGATTCTTTAGACACAAGGAGACGTGTTATTTTACAAAGGTTCACATTATTGTTTGTAATAGATCTAACTTCTTTGTTACTGTTTCTAAAATTATGCAATAAGTTGAAGAATGTTTCCCAGACAGTGTAAATACAACAACAAGTAATTAAATGAAAATGAAAAGTTCTTTTTTGTTACTATTTCTAAAATTATGCAGCAAATTGCGGAATGTCTTCCAAAAAAGTTTTAATGAAGCAACAAATAGCTGAATAGGGATGGAAGCTTTTGTCTTTTTGTGTTAACATGTAATAATTGCCTTTGAGAAATAAGTTTGGCAGTATTCAATGTAAAATGTCGCCTACAAAAAGTACAATCAATCAATTAACATTAAAAGAAATGCATCTCCATTTTTTTCTTGCAAATTAAGACACATCAAAACGACTAAAAACATTAAAAATTCACTTGTATATTCATTGCAAGTTAGTTGGGAATAAAACTGAATGGACAGTTTCAATGATATTCCAGATTTTATGACGTTCCTCGTCTGTAACCCTCGTGGGAGTGGGGGCAGGGGGAGGGGGATCTTGTTCTTCAACTTGACAACAGTCGTACTTCAGTCATCATTTCATTTGATCTCCGTCATTAATTTTTCTTATGTATTTTATGGACTTTCAAGTTACTCTTTCAACCTTTTCAATAATTATTATAGCTCGTGTGAGTGCACGTAAAGAATATGGCGATAGATTTATCAAGACAATAAAAATGTAAAAGATATAAATAAAGCAGCCAACGTCTTGGAAACCAGGTCTATCAAATGACGTAATACCACATGGCATATTATGACGCTATGTTGGCAGAGATTTGTGTACAGTTTTGGGCACGATTCCATGGGCATGACCACCTAGTCTTATCAAATTCCATTTGATAGACAATAAGTATCAAAAGAACTGACATGTCCAGATATGTACAAGAAAATAAACTTAAAAACTGAAACACAAAAATGACAGATCTGTTAGATCTGGCATATCTGGCAATTACGAAAAAACACGATTGTCACGATACTGAACGTGTAAATTTTAGTTCGAAGCGGACAAAAACGAAAGGTATCTCTAAGCGATCTCACTTCAATGGCGCTTGGTCTGAAAGGCAATTCGAAAATATGTGTAAAATTCAATAAAACTCTTTACATGAAAAAAAGGTTCATAATTCAGTCATTTGTCATCTGAAAGTAAAACTTCTTTCGATGAAAACAGAGCATCACCAAGCGTATCTGAAGGGGGTTGCTTTACTTATTAATCAACAATGGCTGCTCCTCTAAACACTTGCGCATTGATTCCATTAAATTCGTGTTTTCTTCCCTTGGTGTGATTCTCTCTTAGATCTGGATTTGTTTCAGGAAAACTCTCGTGAAATTTTCTTCTCACATCTGATTTTCTGAAAGCATTCTGTAGGTCTAGGAGACTTGATTGTGGTCTTGGCGTTCAACAGCCTGGTTCCCAGTTAAATCGTACGTCCTTCTTGAAACTTAAGTCAAATTGGTTAGCACTTTTGGCTCCCCCTATTGGGAACTGGGACTGGTATGAAGATTCACAAGCCCAGGAATGACGTAAATCTGATGGCATGATGTTACTTTTAAGTGACGCGTGCGCATTTAAATTTCCTGTGGGTTTTGCCTTTCCTTTGCGCAGAGTAACGTGCAGATCCGGAAGTGATGATTGGACGCCATTTCGAGTGAAAGACAAAACTGCGCTCTGTCGGCTACTCATTTCTGGTGCAGACCCGGTTCTGACCGAAAGTGAGGGAAACATCGATGAAGGTTTGGGAACTGACGCTGCTTTAACCTGTAATAAAAAAACTCACATATTTAATTATCAATGAAATATTATCGGGACCAAACTTTGCAAAAATGGCTTCTTAGGCATTTCGTTAAAGACAAAACAGATGTAAAAAACATTTTATCTGACAACAAGAGCTGACTATATGGAAATAATTATGTCTTGCTGTCCAAAAAAGACATCTACCTTTTCTGATCAAATTACTCTGATAACAAGAAAGTCCTCCTGCGTGAACGCAAGAGGCATACCGACCGCGGCGTAGTAAGTCCGGGGGGGAGGGTACTCTGCCTGAGTACCCCCCTGCCTGGGACTGAGTACCCCCCCCCGGGCTGGACTGAGTACCCCCCCGGCTGGACAGAGTACTCCCCCCCCACTGGACTGATTACCCTCCACCCCGGCTGGACTGAGTACCCCCCCCCTGGTTGACAGACAGACAGGTGTAAAACTATTAAATTCCCTCCGTACTACGTACGCGGTCGGTAACAATGAAGCATACCTGGTTGAGATCTTGGTTCTCTGCAGACATGAGATTCAGGGGTTTGTTTCGTGCAAATTTTCCCAACTCATTTTCCTGCAAGAACTTTTGCGTGTTGTATCCCTCACGGTATGTACTATCTGCAATATATTGAAGCAATAGCAGATTATGAGACAATTCAGGATACAAGGTAATTTTGTATTTTATCACATGAAACTTTGCTTCACAATATCAAAATGCATTGAAGTCTATGAAGGTCTCGCCCCTCGGTTTGTAATTGCAATCAAATTCTAAGCAATATGACTCATGAGAATTGAATAGCAAAGTTTCATATGCATCCAAAATCTCCAAAACTCAGCAAAAGTCCTAAAACGAAAATTGTATCCTGCACACAGATAATGTATCCCGTCAAACTGTGGATGGTTTCACGTGAAACATGGTCTGCGGTGCTAAATGGATATTTTTGCTAAAGAAATATTGAACGTGAAGAACTGACCCGTCAGTAGGAACCCCTGTTCCTGCACCCTGTCCCTCGCGGTGGACACGGTTGGTTGGAGGGCGGCCTTCTGCTCCAGCTTGTCACGGTTAAAGGGCTGGAATACCTCATGAGGCGCAGGCTGGTCGTGGTACTGCGCTACGCTACCCGGGCTGCCAAACGTTCTGTTGTACTGCTGGGTCTAAAATAAACATAGTCAAAAATACCTTAAACTTTATTTGTTTCAAAATCATTCATTTGTTATGTTACAGATATCCCTTTTTGAATATCGGAATTTCCCCATTTCTTTCAAGGAATATTTATCATCGGTGACTCGTAGATCCACCTATGAAGTTGGTAGACGGTTTGCTTTTGGCCTGTTGTTTTTAAAAGTAGAGTTTAAAAGTAGAGATGAGCTGCGCACAAACACGTACACTATTGTGCAGCTACTGTGCTTGGTCACGAGTCGTATTCAGATGGAGATACTGACTAAGTGTCTTGAAAAATCTTGTAACCTTAAGACCATTAATAGAATATTAGCCAGAATCCGGTAGCACTAAGCGACCCCGGTTCATCATGTCTAAGTACTGAGCAACCATAATCCTGAACACGTGAAGTGACTGAAGTGGGCAGCAGTCACGCATGGATGACCTACCCACTGAGTGCCCCCTGCCAGGGTCCTCTGCCAGCGTGTGACACCCGCTGTGATACTTGTTACTTAAGATACTCGTTAGCCCCTTTTGGGCATGATATTGTATACCTCACCATGAACTTGTAAATACCAACAGAAGTACTACAATAAATATCTACTGTACAGATACCTCAACCAATGCATTAGAGTTATTGATACAGTCTACCGAGATGATCACACATGCAGATATTGGTACGTCGAATGTATACGGAACTACCTAATATAACCGTATCAAGAGACATATCAACTGCTGCTGTAATGACAGGATCTCACAACCTGTGGTATCAGAAGGCAGAAAACAACACAATGAGTAAGCAAGAAGGAGAAAAACAATTTTTTTCCATCAAAGTTTACGGAAACCTAGTAAAATTCAAATTCCACTCAATCAAAAAAAACGGTTGAGAGAAAACAGCAAGAGATTATCCCAAGAACAAAATCCACATGCAAACACAGACAGTGGAGAAGAGCTCAAGGAGTTAATCCCAGAACGCGCGATAGCACAAAGAACAATACACCGGCAGCCGTATCAAATATCAATAGGGAAAATGGCACTTGATTTTTAACACTATTTCAACTTTAATACAAATCTATTTGCTAATATTTGGTAATCAAAAAATTAAGAAATATTGTTGCATCTGAAACTGGTATAGTTTATTGTTCGGTATTTGGCCAGTGTTTCAATATTCCACTTGCGGACTGACCAGTAGTCGCATACAACCCGTCTTGGTGCTAACATGTAAGGATGGAGACAGCTTAACGTATGACTATCATGCGGCTCAACTACGAGCGACCCGCGTGGACTTTTAGTATCCTACCTGGGCTACATCGTGATTAAGCTGTGTGTCCAGGTTCAGTGCGTCCTTGTGACTATCAGTAACATCAAACACGGCTCCTCCTCTGCGCTCCTCGGCGTTCATTACGGATTGTAGCTTGTACGGATCGTAACTTGGTGTGTTGTAAAGTCCTGCTCTCTCCTCTTGGTATTTACCTAATAATGTTACATAGAAAAACAAAAGTTGCACATATATCTGTATTGACTCCCGATGGATGTATTGTTTGGAATTGTTTATGAGAAGTCTATCGTAAAAGAAACGTTAGTCTTTAGCATAGCTGATGTATATATTTTTACCTCTCTTTAAATCAGAAATTATCATTTGGTCTTGAAAGAGTTTAGCTTAGTGCGATGGTATTGGTTTTATGGAACTTAAGGCAATGAAATAACTAATCGGGTTTTCCCTTAATGGTTGGTTAGGTCATTTAACAAAGTTGTTATATTAGTTAACACAATTCAAACTGGTGGCAGTCAATAATGGTTGAATAAATTCAAATAGGCAATGGTAAATTCTTTATTGCTAGCTTTTTAGTATTTATTACTAGCTATACTGAATTTACTGCTGCTCATTTAGATTGGTTGCTATTGTTGACTATCACCAGTTTGCATTACATTTACTAATTTAACAAATTTAGCAAATTACTGAACTACGGCTAAGGGAAAACTCGATTGAGATTGAGCCTACCTTCGTGTTTGTAGAAGACGTAAGGTTGGGTCTTGGTACTTGCAAGGTCCATCTTTCGTTGCCTGGCCGACAGATTCTGCTGGGCACCCTGGAGGTTCAGGGCCAGAAACCTAAATAATTCAGATATGTAACGAGGTGACTTTGAATTGGAGATAAATTAAAGGAAAAGATAATTTATTTCCAACCAATAAACGACCGTCGAGTGCCAAAATCCAGTCTTTAAATTGTAACGCACTCTTGGCACTTCAAATCAGATTGCTCTTTGCGAAAACGTGAGCCTCGAAATGACTTCATGGATGTTCGTTTTACTTTGGATTCGATTCCTGTAAAAGAGAGACTAAAGGAGTTTTACACGAGAAATGAATGCAAATTTTTTTAATGTTTTGTTCTTTTACCTGTTTTGTGCTTCTATTTGTTGATGTTCTTCATGTTGTTTCATTCGTAGTCGTATAAGCTTTTGTTCCTCTGTCTCTACCTGGTTTTGTTCCGTTGGCGGCCACGACACCTCCCCGGGTTCTCGTACCGTGCTCCCCTGCACCGCCACGTTACTACCGTCAGCCTGGGTCTGGTCGTATCCCTCAGGGAAGCTAACGTACTGACGGCCGTTCCACAGTCTATCCTCCTCGATCTCACTTAACGTGGGTTTCCTACAATGTGTAATAATTTGCCTGGATTGAAACATTTCAATTTACAGAAAAACGTGTTGAAAATCGTTGTAGACTGCTTTCGTGACTGGCTAAACATGTTCTTTAAGAATTCTACAAAGAAATACAGGCTTTGATTCCATTACAGCTTTCTTTTATGTTCAGATTTTCATGCAGAATTTTGAAACGAACTTGCGGTAGTCAATGCAGAATGGTAAGGGGTCCATTTCCCCTCGCCCTGTAAAAATAAGCCACTGCAAAGAGGGCAGCCAAGGGCGGTTGGATAAATGTTTTGGCATCCCCAATTCAGTTTGTCGAGCAGCTACTGCATTGTGTCCCAAGATTTAACCTCGACAGCTCTGGACAAAATATTTTTCATTCCAACTGTCAAGTAAAGGGGTGTAGGGAAACATAAACATACCTGGTGTAGGAAGGGTCCTGTTCTGGGTCGGGAAACTTGTCAGTCTGTGGGTTTGGTTTGGGTGTGTTCAGCCGGGCAATTTGTCCCTCGTACGGACGAGGTGGATCAAACGTATTCATCTCATGAGGGCACTGGAAATTAACGTGAAGTTTTAGACACAGGTAATACATGTGGTTTAGAATGCATTGAAATATGTGAAGAGTTACTTTCAGAGGTTTAGAAAAAATGATAATGGTTATTATTTTTTTGAAAAGCCCTCTCAGATGTTTGAATTTTGTATCCTGTTTAGTAAAATCACTAGTGGAAGGAATTTTCCAAGGTTGTTTTACATGCCTTTCATGGCTTTCTGATAGAGAAACAACTTTGCAAAGGATGCCCGTGGTAAACTGTAGTATCATGTGGTACTGCGGTATTATATCATTGTCTCTTACCAGTTCATCATCATACTCTCCAGTCATCACATGTTTGTATTCCTTGTCGTCATAGTTGTCTAACTTCAGCTGATTTTGAGGACCCAAGCCTTGATTAAGATAAACATTCAGGATTTCATTCTCAGTTACAGATTTAAGGGACTCATGTAGAGATCCGACTCTTGCTAAGTACGTAGTACATACATGTATCAAAATCAAAGACCCAATAAACTCAACCCAGTGAAATTTAGTAGGGGATGTTGAGGCACATTCATTCCGAACCAATTTTCTCTATTTTGAAGCTCTTGGAGGGGGGAAGGATTTTATCAAAGTATGGCTAGCGATTCCCTAGTAAAAGTTACCACTGAGAGCAATCAAGATCTATTGCTGAAATTGCCTTTTTGGTCTCGACAATAATTTCAAGAATTCAGCTACATATATGAAAACAAGTATTGGTCTGCTATCAGTAAACAGACAACCAACTAAATTAATATTCTGCTAAGCGTCTTACCTGAATGATTGCGCTGGTAGGTCGTCTTCCACTGTTGTCGCTCGACATTTCTCATGGCGTTGGCCGTACGGGGCGTCACCGCCATATCACCACGAATACAAGAGGAATTATCTCTCTACAACGACAATCGTAAATATCATCAGTCACAATATCGCAACAGCTTCGTAAAGAATTCTAATTCGAGTTTTCCCGTAATACAGAAAGTGGCCAATATTGACAATTTTATGTTTGCCTAAATTTGAAAATATGATAGATAGAGAAATTCATCACATCTGTTACAATTTAAAACACCATTACCAATGTAAATTTACTTTAAAAGTCATTAGGTTCTTAACTGTTTCGAATTTATTTACATTAGAAAGTGTACAAAAATGCCAACGTTGTCAACTTTGTGCATTACGGGAAAACTCGATAATGTTACATTGCCCTGCTCGATATTCCTATGGACAGGTGGTCTGTAAAATGGCCTCATCGTGTATGTACGCCCTGTCTAAGTACTAGAATATGCGGGGAGTAACAGGTAAGGTGCAATAATAATTATGCAATAACAATTACCATCCTTACCTCTTCAAGGTTGTGCACCATAGTTTTAGGAGGGGTTGGGTAGGACCTCGGATGTTGTCCGGCGGGTGTCTTGGGAATCTGTAATAACAAATGAGTCATACCATTTAAATTTTACAGAAAATGAGATTCACCCAGCTGAAGTACTCTCTCTCTTTCTACGGTAAAGACTTTAGAGTAGACATCGAGATAGAGATGCAAATGGAGACAGAGATAGAGATGGGGATCGAGAGTCTGAGGAAAGAATTAGTTTCATGTGTTCTAGCTTTTAAAGCAATCAACTCCAAATTGGAGGTCTAGTTTTGCTAGTTAGATCAGACAGCTTCAGGAAGTGCTGCTTACATGTTGCCAGTCGTGAGTGTCTATCCAGTGCTGTGGCTTCTTGTCACCTTCAGCTGGAACGTAGTGCAACTCGTGTCGTCGAGGCTGACCTGCGGAAAGGAAAAATAGAGTTTTTCATAATTAATTTTGTCTAATTAGATAACATGAACTACTCTAACCATCGTATCACAGATTTACTTTAAATTACAGGAAGTTTTAAATAGTCCAAAGTTTTTTGAATACTGGTTTCGGATAATTCATGTGATAAACTAGAAATTTGAGCTAGTCAGTTGAATGTATTTGTGTGAACTGTGTACAGTTTAATATTTTATAAAGATGATTTAGTGGCTAAACTAAATTGACATTTTTGTATTGAGATTTATCTCTTCAGAAGTCACCGAACTTTATCCCCCTAAGATAGGTTAAGCTGCTTTTGGTACCCCGAAATTTTGTTAGGACATCTGTGAATATCTAAGCCATTCCCAGAAATAGTGTAAAAACTAAAATATAGTTCAGATCTCATCTTTGTGAAGAATTTTCCACACTATCATTTTGTAGAGAAATGGCTTTAGTTTTGCAAAATTATTTCAAATATTTATTTCTCATAGACCACCACTGTAAAGCCCAGTCAGAATTGATTGACATTATTGAAAACAGTCAGAAATAGACGTTCTTCCTACAGGGTGCACTTGAAGAGCGACACATTGTAACGTTTCGGTTGTTTCGCTCCGACGGAGACGTCCGTTGCGTTGGAAAAACAATTGGTACTTTTTATCTACTCTTGATGGACCATTTATTTGACCACTTTTGTTACCTAACTCTGTTGACAAAAAGACATGCCTCAGATACATGATGAATATTTATGATCGATATTTGAGATTTTTTTGTGGATTGTTGTAAGATGTTTGATCACGTCTGTTTCCATAACTCAGATCGAAACATTGATCGTCCGAAAAAAACAACAAAAAGAATTCACAGTCGTCACAAACGGATGACATTTTATTTTATCCTGTGATTATTTGACGAATACAGCAACATCACGGTGTGCATTCCAAATGTAATACTTTCCCAGTGCTTTACTTCAAAATCTTTTTGGTTTCAGTCCTAACAATTTTGAATCATGGCTTGCGTTATCTAGGGTATAATTGAACTGTTTCTCATTCCTTACCTTTGCTCTGACTAAGCACAATGTAGTCGTAAGGGCTGGCGGGCATCTCAGGGTGTTTGGGTGTCTCCCGGGCGGCCTCGGCGCCACGAGTCCGGTCTGACGCCGACGTGAAGTTTGGAAACACGGCAAGGCGGGGTGTGTGCGAGGCGTAGGGGTGCTCCGCCGGAAACGGCAACATGATCTGAAATGCGCTGTAGAAAAAGGAAAATTGAATGGCATTTAAGAATTATCCATTTTTTGAAAAGCATGTCACCAGAGTCTGAGTCTGTTTGATTTTTGTTCAGCTGTTCAGTTCCTGTTATGTTCTTTACTTCTCTATCAATGTATCTTTTTACACACTTATTTTCTTGTAATGTTTGCTCTGGAATTCTATCAATCTTCCGTTTTACACTGCAGTACTGACGTTCACTTCAAGGCATCCCAAGTTGGTGAACAGTTATTTGTGATTTGTTTGTATATTAATAACAACGATAAATGACCATTCACCAACGATATTATCATTTATTAAAACCAGTTATCGGTCAATTGGTTAAACTGATTATTGTTTCAAATAATAAATTATTCAATTAAGAGACGTAATGGATATACTCACGCCATGTTAGAATCCTGGGGCCGAGGTAACCTGCAAATAATATCAATAACTGTCATCAAATTGATTCAAAGTGTTACGACAAACTTCACATGTTATTCATGTGTTTGCGTATGGCACATGGTAATTGATGAGGTATGTTACAATAATTACCGCCGTTATGAAGAGGATGGGGAAGGTAATGTTTTCACTTCGTCCACCACCGCGGGGGGAGGGGATCCCAGTTCCACGTTCTTTTCAAGACTTCTGGTCCCATCTCCTTTCTGGGGGGGGGGGTACCCCAGTCCCAGGTTCCTTCTAAAGTCTTTGGTCTCATGTCTTTTCTGGGGGAGGGTACTCCAGTCCCAGGTTCTTTCCAAGGTCTCCTCCCCACCTCACCCCTCCCAGCCAGGACTGGGGTGCCCACCCCCCAGACAGGTAACACTGCGGGTGGTGTGCCTGGTGCAGTTTCCCGCAGGAGGACTTTCTTGTTACATACTGTTTTCAACACATAAACTAGTGACAATGGTGTCCATCGAACAAGTACTTGATAATTTTGCACTTTTTTACCAGAGTCATTCCATGAATATAAATAACCATTTTGGTAGTTTTGCGGAAAATAATTTCCTAATTTTGTCTTCAAGTCACGCCAAAAAATTGTTTTAATAATGAGTAATTGAGAAACACTCAATTATATTTATCATGCAACTGTTTTATTGACAGTCCCAATATAACATTAACGAGTTTGAAGCAATGCTTCATTTCCCAAAACAATAACCACTTCAATGTGACCTTCCAGGAAGTCTTACTTCAAAATATTGACCAGGTCAATAAGTCAATAATATCTGGCATCCTGGCTTCTGACAACATATTTTCCTTACAATATTGAATCTTCACATTAAACAAGGTGATTAATTTTGTTAATAAAGCAGATCCTTGTTGAACGTGGATTGCATTATCTGAAAACCTATATGGACACGAAAATCCTGGATCAGCCTCTTATGATAGTGCTTTATGTTAGAGATAAGAAACATTTTCATGAGAAATTGTAGTGAAGATTACCAACGTCCGGTATATAAATATACTCACAGCTGATCGGTGCTTCGGACATTGCTACGTTTAATTGATGTTAAGTCGTACTTTTGTTCCACGTCTGCTCCGCTAAAAAAGAAAACAGCACAAGAGTTAAACTTTGCTCTTGCCCAGTCACATACAAAAATAATGTTTATCATTTCAGAGTATTTTTCACTTGTGGCCAGAAAGATAACACATTCGATAATGGCTATCCATATCAATTTCTATATAAATTTTATTTACACATAGTTTTACTTCAATTAAAAGTTGAATGGATACTGTACTCCTAACTTATTATGACAATATTCAGTACAACATTGTGGTGAAAAAATGTCAAAAGTAAGAATTCAGTGGGTGTTACATCTCGGAGTAATTTGGATTGAATAAATTCCAGAGAGAAATATAAAATACCTTTGAAGATGACTAATATTTAATGATCTTCCACATATTTGTCTCTCGAATGGAATGTGATTCAGACTAGACTATACTGTTCATGGAACTATGAGCAAAGCTGTCCACAGAACTATCCCAGGGATAGGGTGTGGTGGGCTCTAGAGGGAAGTGAAGTTGCGGAGTAGGAGGGTTTAAACGGTTGGCGGAAGGGAGTCTAAAGAGTCTCATAAGAAAATGACCCTCTCTGTGTGACATAATCATATGAAATTAAATTTGAAATATAATGTTTGCAATACATGCAACTGTATGCATGTCTGTGTTTTTTAATTCTAGAAATGCAGAACTCTGCATATTGGCATTTCATTTTAATTTTCACCATTTGCAAATTGAATGTCGAAATGCTCAAGCCAAAAAAAATATTGCACGGACAATTACCTGTACCTGGAGAGTGTCGACTATTTGTGAACAAGAATTGGCCTTGTTACTGAACTCACACTATGAAGCAAGCAAGCTCTATTATGGACTGGTAAAAGTGAACAATTACAACGTTCGTAAACAAGTCGGGCAAGTGCTCGCTATGCTGTCCTATCTGCCGGGGGGGGGGGATACACCATCCCTGGCTGGGGGGAGGTACCCAAACCTGACCTTGGCCCGGGATACCCCCCCTGTGGACTGACAAAAAAACTGAACGTATTACCTTCCCCCATCCTTCGGATGCGGACGGTAGCTATTTGTAGATGTGGGACAATAGTAGCCTGCCAGCAGAATATTCTATTATTAATCTTTCACCTCAATTCAATGTTATAAAATGCACGTGAAATTGTTCTTTTTTTCCAATTGAAGGCGGCACAGGATGACCTGCTTGACCAAAACTGTCATGTAACATACATCTCACTTGGATCATGTAACAGCTTTACCTGAATAATTTACAGGTGTTCTCGACTGTAACTGTTTTTGACTGTTGCCCCAAAAACCCCCCAAAAAGATTTTCAGCAACCCACACAGACCAAAATATCGCCAAAACCTTGATGAGAATGTTATTTATACTTTTTACCATATGTTAACAACACACATCAACAAATTCTGTACTTTTGATGTAACTATATTGCTCACAGCACTGCACTAATTTTTTGACATGGTGTTATTTATCTTATCAATGCATACTTATTGATTTGGTTTTTTTTTAGATTCACTGAACGGTATGAGAAAATAGAAAATAATATGTTTTTCAAACTTGAATCAAGATCATCAGTTCACATGCAGTCGAGAAAAACTCGATTGTTTGGAGCGGGAAGGGAAGACCACTTATCCACAAGATTTATCTCTATGTTAGTTTTTCGTCATCAATAAGTGGAAGACCATTTTAATAGTTCGTCACGTAAACATATTGCACAAAATGCAAGAATAAAATCTCGTATATTATATACAGTATATCTTTTTGTCAAGTGCGTACAAATTCCTTCTCTGCATAATATGATACTTTTGGATCCTCAATATGTCCAATTCAAGTGGTATATACTGTCATCTCATGTCATATTAATTTGTCCAAGTGCAATAAGAAAGATAAACTTTCGAAATTAAGATTTGGGCTTTAAGTTGGTAGACACTGAACATGAGAGTAAACTGAAGTAAAGTAAACATTGTGCAACAATAAAGCAATATTGAGTGGAATGTTATTTACTCTGGCAGCATAAAAGAATTTTGGTCTTTTTTTTAGGTGTCTGATCAATGAACTCTCTGCTGTTGGTCTATTACCTGCTGCACGCGTGGCAAAAACTGTGACAATTTCTGTCAATTACAATGCAAAGGTTTCCGTTCAAAAACTGTGTCCAACATACCAACATATTAATTTTATACTGTATTTTGCAATACAGTGAATGTGGAGTTTATTAAAATAACCCGGGGGGGGGCACGTCCATGGCGCCCCCTTAGATCCCCAAATGCTGTGTAATTTTACAAAATTCACCTTCATTGACAAAACTACATCGAACGCGAAGTAATATCATTACAACATACGAATAGTTTCCCCAACTGTGATCAGACCTTTATTCGTAAATTTATCAACCAATTCATACATACGTGTGATGCCATGATGGAGCTCGGGGGACCCAGATGTTGTTGGGATCATGCATACTCCTGTACTTCCCCGTACCCCACTCGGGGTATGCCCCTGTATTCCCATCCATGGGGCGAAACAGTTCCAGTGACGTCATGGTATTTTAGTTTCACTTTCAACTCGTTGCCTAGTAACTACTCCATACGTTATCTCCTCTTTAATGAAGAGGAGATTCTGCTCTTTGTTCTTATTGTTTATGTATCCAAAGGCTAATCAAATACGGTTAAAATGCAGAGGAAGTGGAGGAGCTCTTCAGTAAAAAGGTAATCAATCAACCATTGTGTGCATGGAGACTACCGTCTCAGAGGGACGGACCACTTGTTTGTAAACTGGGGAGGATAGGTCGTGTTTGACATGTATTCGAGATCTTGTTGACGAT
Source organism: Haplosyllis leylae (assembly GCA_038406175.1). NCBI lineage: Eukaryota > Metazoa > Annelida > Polychaeta > Phyllodocida > Syllidae > Haplosyllis > Haplosyllis leylae. The sequence goes on along the minus strand of JBCAUG010670443.1, from coordinate 5,489 downwards.
AAGAGGTTCTGGCTGATGTAAAAACTGTTTAAAGTGATCATCAAACTTAAGATGGTACTAATGTATTTGAAATGAATTGCACATTTGAATTAATCAGACTTTTACCTCAAAATTTTCACTTGTGGTGTATGTTCCCAATTTTGACCTGCCATGTCTTGAGTCCAGTGACATTGGTAGATTGTTCCAAAGACTCCAAAGACTCTATTTAAATCTGGTCGTTCGCCCTTTGACCCACAATACATGCAAAAGGGACTTAAATTTAAATACATCATACTAAATGATTTAATATGATACTGCAGGAAAAATCTTTAAGTACTATATATTTTAAAGGAAATTCATTGATATTTGTACTTCTTATGTATTTATCAGAAAAAATAACAAGGTGACGCAAAGAGACACATCAAAAAGGTAAAGATGGTTAAAATTGTCAATCTGCATTGTCAATCATACCTTGAACAGAAGATGTACAATCAGTGCATAAAAGCAGATGGTTTCGCATGTCAGTACAAAAACAGGGCTCTGGAACTTGCTGCTGACAATTAAACACCTTCGTGATATGAAATGGTCAGTTTTATTTGATAGTGTATACTTGCTACGATCAAAGGAAGAAATTCCCTTCTTTTTAAGTAAAACAAATCTTCCAATGGTGTAAGGTTTGACAAACTTTAAAATAAAACAGACAAAAGAGAGTTCCCTGATAAATAATGTCCCGTCCTTACTACCTGTTTCACTTGTGTTGTTAAGGTATTATCGGATTAACTCGGAGGAGGTACAGCCGGCAGATCGTGTTGTTTGGATACGACAACTGATCAATCATTAAGTTAACTTTGTGGGGATCAAGATCTCAAGCCAAATTGGCGAGAGAACTTTTAAATCTACCGGAATCTGTTTCATAATTAATAGCACAGACTAATATATGTCTGTCTATGTGTACTAAGGAATGAGGTACAGAGATAGTATGTGATATAAGCAAAGCATTTTTTTGTATTTCCAAACATTTTTAACAAGATCACAATTTTTACAATTTAAGCAAAGCATTTTTGTAATTCCAAACATTTTTAACAAGATCACAATTTTAATAAAGATACATTTATATTCCTAAAACAATCCCAAAATTAGAATATATGTACAAGAAAAGTGCAAAATTGATACTATTTCTTGCCTCAAAACAGTCGGAGAAAATGCCTCAATTACATTGACTTTACGAGCAACAAGTGAAAAGATCTCCTATCTTGACATGTCAATAACACCGCTTAATTTACAAATAATCAATACATTTAATACCACCTGGAGCAAATATGCCCTTTAATAACTTGATTTGGAAGATCTATTTCCTTTGACCTAACATGATCTTTTGATCTTGGTGACCAGTATTAGTGACCGACACGGAGAGAATCGGGTTTTACACGATACACGCTTCTGTCAGATTATCTGACAGATCTGTCATACAGGGAAGAGCAAAAAAATTGTCAAAAATTGCCACCAGTGGGGTTGGAACCCAGGACCTCCGGATAATGAGGCCAATGCTCTGCCAACTGTGCTAAATCACTATTTGGTTGTCTGTGTGAATCATTAGGGCCTTAATAAAGTCATGCTGTATTGATTCTAGAAATGAACAAAGTCCAACATGTAAAGTGGTGCATGAAACACACAATGCTTCAGAAATGTCCTTCCCAACAGATTCCTCCCTAGCTCAGTTGGTAAGGTATTGGAGTGATGATCCGGAGGTCCTGGGTTCCAACCCCACTGGGGACAACTTTTAACGAAATTATTTTGCTTTTCCCTCTGTAGAGAAAAACCCGAATGAGCATACGCAATTGACGCATTAAACATAATATTTGTGTTCGTTTCACAATAAACTGAGTGATCATAAATGGCATTATTTCATATATGTGCAAAATATGTTGTCATTTACCCTTAAGAACAATTAACAAAGCGAATCCATATCTTTTTGTGGATATGGAGGTTGAAATGAAACATTATGGATTTATGACATTTGTAGCTCCAATAGATGTCACTGTCAGGAACAGTATTTAATTTAATTGTCAATGCAATGAAAGCTGTAGAGTTTTCACGATAAGTTTTTTTGCTAGATTTGACAGATCTAGAAGTGAATTCCTTCACAATGCATTTGTGGATATCAAATACTTATTGTTGTATTTTCATTCTATCTGCGGTCAGTTAAAATTGAGATTTAAAATTATGCAAGATCTAATACATGTAATAGATCTGACAGATCCGCTTATTGCGAAAACTGGAGTAGAAATTGACAATTTTCAATTTCCTTGAACATGTAATGCTTACAATGTAAAATGTAAAAAGTCTGTATACTTTGGTGGTTTAAACGAGGATTTTACTACGAAATATTAAATGCTGCTAATTTTTTGAAAGCTTTTAACTTTAACCTGTGATATTATTTTATCCAGAAGAGAAAACAACATTTAATTCCATGATGAATCCTCCATTTAAAGTTTTTTCCCATTCCATTAACGTTCACTATTATTATACTTAATGGCACATTTCACAAGGCTTGTTTACTTTAAATTTACACTAAATTTCTGAAAGGTTGGGTGTAATTGCAGTCTCTATTTAATAGCGCTAAGTATGACTTAATGTCATTTAGCTTTAAATATTTTCAAGTTAATGGTCCATTAATATTACTAGCCTTTCATCTTCCTCAGTGAAAAAAATACAAATGATGGACAAGAATCATCAGCCCTTCTAAACCAAATGATGATTAGAAATTTTGTAAACCCTCTTTTCAGAACTTTCTAAATGAACCTGAAATAAAAAAAACAGCTTTTTGGATGAACGTTGGTCCCTGGTAAATGAAATTTTATATTTGATCTTATTGGCCTAAAAGATTCCCTAAACCTACCGTTTTGCTCTGACTTTAGCCAAAGCTGGAAAAAGCTACGAAAAGTGAACGTGGGAGACGGAAGTTACAAAAATGGCTGGCATGACTTTGTGAATTCAATAGTTTTATTTGTTGGATATTTACAAGTTAGACAATATTAACAAATTTGTCTGACTGTGCTAGGCAGGTATGTGTCGGGCAGGAGATTTCTGAAGTGAGCCTTGTTTCATGCTGAAATCTCTAAAAAAGAGAAGCCAAATCTTTCATGGCTCACAGACAGTAGTTCAATGTGAACACTACCTGTGTGGAGCAATGCCGTGGACACGTGAAGAAATGCGATGTTCTTACGCCCACCTTTTCCGTTACCACTCCAATGGCGTATTTTCACTCTTTTTGCCCAAGGAGGACTTCCATCATTGTTCACAGTTTGAGTAGACGTACGGGACGACATATCCTTCTCTGATTCTCTGCCAGTCTTATAGTTAAAGCCATTTCTGCAAGTAGACCCAGTTGACGTTTCCTACCCGTTGTTTGAGTCCCAGGGCTTAGTGAAATAGTTTGTGTTTACCGATGAAACTGAAAGTCATGAGGAGTGACGACTATGTTATAACACAACCAGGTTCCCGACAATAGACTTCTCATGGTCGCCTAACCTATCCTGTCCCTCCTCCCATGCCCTGCGCTGCTCTGCATACCTCGCAATTTTAATGCGATGTCTGTCTATACCGTAAGTTGTCACCTCTTCTGGACAACATTTACTACATCAAAAAGAATCTTAGTCAAGTTATGTCAAGAAACAAGGACGACCTTTGTTTTTCTATTTTCTATTTTTCTATTCAATGCCCACGTAAGATATACAAAGAAAATTAAATCGGGTGCTAACATTTCAGTCATCCTCCGCACTGAAACTATTGATCGAAAGAGTGGGAAATTTGAGCTAAAACTAAATAAGGAACATAGTGACTTGGCATTTATGGCCCTTGTTTACAATCTAAAAGAATAAAAGCACAAAAACAATACACGTGTGTGAAACTTAATTCGGACGGGGAAACTAGATAGAAATAATCATTTCGGGCGGGAAAAAGGAAAATCATCCAAGAATTGTTTAATTCCTAACTTAGAGTCCACAAACAGTAATTTCGGACAAAAACGGAGAAATCAGCACATTCCAGGGGGGAATCAGCACGGTGGAACTCATACCAATGAAAAATCGCATGTGAAGTTGATTATCATTGGCTCTAATGGGCTGTACAAGAGGAGGAAAAGGTCTGATTTAAATCCATCAACATCCTTCTGATGGAAAGGCATCACTTAATTTTTTAAATGCATTTTGTTCAGAAGAACTAAATATTTCATGTGATGCATTTATTTTTTGATTTTACGCATTTATAGTAAGATGTGAGTATTTCTTTATGAAGTTTATTTTTCACTGTATTTTTTTTATCTTTTAAGTATTCATTCTTATATTTCCCTAATAATTTAGTTTTGAAAATATGCCTACATGGTAATCACTTCTATGTATTATTTTTTCAGATATTTACATTTTTAAAATTATGTTTAGTTTTTCCAAAACTTTTGAAAAAGTAAATTGATTGCAGATGAGGTCAGTTTAAGACAATTAAACTTAAATCAATTTCAATCAATTTGAATTAAGTTCATTAAATGTTAATGAAGTTGATTAAACTTGAATGAGGTTTATCACCATTCACCTGTGCTCATTTTGGATCATTTGCACTCTGTTTATATTATGCGATCCAACCCCCCTTGAATTCTGACTCTGGCCTTGTCATTTAAGTCTGTGAGATTTTCATGCAACCTTCACCGGTGGACTTTACAATAAAAATTGTTGTTAGTGATATGATCTGAGTGATGTGACCATACTTAAGGTTTTTACTTTGCAAGTAGGTTGAAAATGACAAAAATAATTACATGCTCAGAAAAATCTAACTGATGTCCATTCAGTAGATCTGACAACTTAATTTTCTTTAGTAATTTCTGACAAAGAGTCAGAACTTACTGATTGTAATCAGATTTGAGCTAATGTGTACTGAGTTGTCAGAAATTACTGATTGATTTCCAGTGTAGTCAAACAAAAATTTAATTTTCTTCCATCTCTTGTAAAATTAATTTGAAAGACTATTTATACACAAACCTTTTAAACTATAAATAATCTTCTGAGTCAATGCTGAGAAATCTGTGATATTTGTGGATTTTTCAAGGGAAAAATTCCCGGAATTGATTGCAATATGTAAGAAATTACTGATATCGTCGGCTATGACTCTGATGATATTTCTTAAGGGTGAATTTGATTGAAGAATGAGAGTTTGTTGTGAAATTTCTATTTCTCTAGTTGTGAACTTCTGGGCACGACTGTTTAAAACGTTGTACTATCCTATACAGATAAAGCACGAGGTAAGGGCATTCCCGCACCAAGGGCTTTATCGTATGGAAAAACCGACATTTTAATTGCTATTTGAGGAGAATTAGATGTACAATGGGAGAGGGATGTCAATTGACTCCATTGTGTTTTTGAGTGAAGGTGGTCATTGCGTTCATCATGTTTCTACTCAGTGGAGGGGCGGGAAGGTTAATAAAGAATTTGTAGGATTCTACTCACTGTGACATAGTTCTT
>JBCAUG010670332.1:0-13733 GCA_038406175.1 Haplosyllis leylae | reverse complement strand
GGGAGCGAAGGGGAGCGAAGGGGAGCGAAGGCAAACGAGCCACCTGCATGTGAAACTTTCACTGCCTGATATTTTTTAATTCTTATTCAATCAATAAAAATAATTTTGCAGACGGACGTCAAAGATGACTCAATTCAATCACCACAGAAAGAAGAGACAGCTGAACAGCAAGGCAGCGCCTTGTCGCCAGAGTATTTTACATTGGAAGAGGTTTGTTTTTGACAGAGCAAATATAACAGTGTTAATGCAGAACAAAAGCACAGACGATTTGTTTTATCGTCTGTGCCAAAAGTTACACCACAACAAATCCGCTTGTACAGTTGTTTTCTATCATTGGCAAAACTTTTTAAATTACATTAACTTCTGGTGAAGTACGCACAGGTTCAAAAAATATCTTTCGGTAGGATACTAGTCACAGACATTCGTAATCTAATTTGTGACAGGCAGTGCAACAGCTGATGACTAAAATTGGCGTAAGTGGAGGTGTTTGGAGGAAAAGTGATGACGCGGACTACTGGCAGGTTCGTGTCAAATTATTTTCCGTATACATGTTTAGTACTGTAGACATTAAATTATATGATAGATGAAATTACAGAAGAGCATCTCTTATGTTGGTTTGCAAGAAAATCTGTCGAAGAACATGTATACGAAATGAAATAAGACGAAATACACATCGACAGTTGTTGGAACACACCTTTGAAATCTACACTGTACGTGTATCGCCCAGACACGTCAAGACAAACATCGTGTATTCCAGGTGAAAATGTGTCAGATAACTATTTGGGATACACTTCTTCATGTGTATGAGAATTAATTCAGAAACACTTTACTGTTTGGCTGTAATGTAAGATTTTGTGTCAAGACATGTTAAAATTGAAAAGATAAAGGTCCAAATAGAGAAACCGACATAGACGTGTTTGTTGCTCACGTTCCAACTTGGCGACAATATCAGTCTCGCAGCTATCAGATTTTTTTTCATTCTGAGATTGTATTTGACCTTTTCTAAGGATTATTTGTCATGAATATGTTTCAGATCAGTTTTGTGATAAATATAGAACAATGCGACGGAGTCCTAAAAACACTCGTATTTGCTGGTTTGGGGACAATTCCTCAAACTTCACTGAGGTAAATATATTTTTATATTTCTTTTAAATCCACCCGTTTCTCATTTAATTAAATGTTTATTGAAAAAAAAGTAAATTTATCATTGTAATATTAAATGTCTGGATACTGGGATAGTATTCGAAAACTTGTCAAACCTCGTTCATTCCCTTTCTTGTCAGTATGTTTCCATCAAATTATCATCTGACATCCAGAAGCGGAAATAAATCAGACGAGAAGACTGAAAGCGACATCAATCAACCTGGTCAAGACAAGAGGTAAAGACACAATATAAATAGTTCAGCGTAAATGTGGAACGCATTGGATTAAAAATTTAAGCTTTTGAAGATGAATTTATTTAATAGTGATGACAAGGCAGATGAAATGAAGGCGTTTCTCAAAAGTATAAAATCAACGTTAACCGTTGCTCAGGTCGTGGAAGGAGTAAAGGCTAATGCAAGATTAACTTTTGACTACATATCTCTCGTAATGCTGGCAAGGTAATTAATTTATTTTAGATACAAGCTGAAAACATTTTTGTTTATTAGTTTAGAAATATTCCAATTATCTATAAAGTGCAGGTTTTCAACTTTTACTATTGTGCAAAAAAAAAAAAAAAAAGAAAACACCAAAATTGATCAATGAAGTAAATCATTTAATATGATATTTTTTGCAGTTTCATTGCTGCTATTGGATTAGCGGAAAACAGTTCTGTTGTCCTTGTAGCAAGTATGCTGGTGTCACCCATAATGGTATTAACACCTTGTGATCCTTTGAAGTGTTAATTTATGTCAAATTGTACAATTTTTATAATTCATGGAAATACTAATAACATTTTCAGGGTCCAATATTAGGTGGTACATTTGGGTATGTCATTGGAGACAAAGACCTGACGAAGCTGGGTTTGAAAAATGAACTCATCGGTCTTGCACTTTGCCTTCTTTTTGGTAATTAGAATAAGCCTATTATACACGCTAAATTGAATTAAAGTGAAAGAGATGTTTTATGCAGAAAATCATCTTATTAATGTGAATGTTTAATAACATGCGCGAAAAAACACTTCTTGCACGTGGAATAAAAAGTCTGCACATTTATCTTGGGCAACATATGTGCTGACATTTACCACTTGATAATGTTGTGGTATTATGAATTTTGCAGGATTTATTTCTGGTATTATCGCTGGGCCTATCTATAACAATGGAGCCAATGGGAGTAGTAGTGATGCCTGGCCGACTGCAGAGATGCAAGGAAGGTCAGAACATATTGGCACATATCAGTTTAATTGCTCCACTTTCAATGGCTCTGGAACGCTCTGGAATAACCCTTTCTAAGCTTATTAAAATTCAAGATTTTAAAAGAGTGTTGGCAAATTTTGTAGTTGTATTGTTAGTGGCCAAATATTTTTTATCACTTTGTTAATTTAATAGAATGCTGGAAGTATTATTTGCACAATTGTCAATTGCTAAAATGCAACATTACACAGGGGACTTGCACGTGGCCTTGGTGTTGGAGTTGCAATAGCACTGCCGTCAGGTGCTGGAGTGGCTCTGTCAATACTTGGTGGCAACACAGGCTCTCTTGTGGGCGTTGCAATTTCAGCTTCACTTCTGCCTCCAGCGGTGAACGCAGTATGTGCTTGGCCTTTTTCAACGTAAACTCAGGAATGTTGTTATAACATTTACCATAAATTTGAGCACAACTGTTGGAAATTATTCCATAGTCTGTAGAGTTACGAACCTCATAAGATATAATCATAGATCACGTGCTGTAATCAAACTTGTTACAGTCTTTGCTACATCTGAACTGTCTTTCTCTTATAATTAGGGAATGTTGTGGGCATATGCATTGGTCAGTGCCATAAAAAGTCCAGCAGTTCTGAATAGGATAGACCCTATATCTGCTACCACACCAAATCCCTTATCTCTGATACCAACAGGAAACATCAGTACTAATGCCACGGAAACAAATGTAAGTATCAATTTTGGGTTTTCTTGTGAATATCGCTTTCCAGAACTCGTAGCAACAGAAAGGACTTAAGGAAAGAAGGAACGGGGGCTGAAAAAATTATCATCGAGAGTGGACCAAATGGAAAGACATTCTGATCATCGATCTTTGCATCCTTTTTCAGTTTAGTGAGCCAGTCGTAACTTCCCTCGATTTTTCACCACCACATTGTCCAGAACTAGTCGATAACGCATACGAGTTTGTGTACAGTTGCTCAATGCCAACTGAAGTACTCACATTGGGCATTGTCAGCCTCATTCTTACGGTGCTAAACATCATTTGCATCATAGCTATGAGCATAATTGTTTTAAAGGTTTGTGGGTATACTACATTGTACATTTTGTGTTTCGAAATAATCATCGAACAGCTTGTTTAAAAATTTTTTCTTGATATAATCAAAGGGAACATATCTACTTTAGATAAAAGAAGTCGCTCCAAACACAGCAGACTCAAAGGCCACTGCTAAATTTTGGAAAAATGATCTCCATGTAAGAAATTGGTTCAGTGTACACACTTACTTCTGACTATTTTCATCGTTGATTTGTTCAGGGGAATCGTTACGATCAGCTATGCTATAATTATCTTTATTTTCACAAATTTAGGTCGCTCGAGAACATTACAAGACCTTAAAGGGCAATGAAAGAATGGACTTAGCTAGAATTGCCAAGGAACTAGTCCACGAGTCAACCGTAAGTTCAAAGTGGTGGCTCAAGTCTTTCGTTTAATATCCTTTTTCCAAAATGTCTAAATTACAACAAGCTCAGACTATGTATTTAAATAGTTATATTTTTTGCAGGTTAAAGACTCATGACAATTCCAGAACGATCATATATTATATTTAATACTTTCTTATCACCTTTCTGTCGTGGATAACATTTTCGGTCCCGTATAGCATAAACAGAACACCAGACACACAATGCAGAACGTAAACTCAAATAATTTTCGCACTAATCAAAAAAAAAAAAAAAAAACTACTACAGAAATCTGAAATAAAATGTTCCAAAAGAAAATGTACAAATTACATTGACATGCTTAAATTTTCAAGGAGAAAAGGATCATATCTGAAGACCGTCGGACCCGATCTCTAGAAGATTTAACGGCAGTAAGCTTGAAAATGTTTTGTAATTAAATTGAATAGAATTTAAAGCAAAGTTCTGCGAAATACTACTCTTTACTTCATTTGCAGATGCGTTTACAGGAAGATTTGAACCGTGATGAACAGTTTCAGGAACTGTTGCACCTTATGCCGTCCAGCGCACGTGCACAGGTGATTAGTATTATTAACTGAGAAGTAAGTAAAGTACAAGTCTGTAGAAGGCCAAGTGTGTTTCCGCTGCAAAAAAAGTGGTAACATTTGTTGCTTTTTCTTTTAACAGTACTTCGGTCAAATATCTAAGGAAAGTATGGAATCATACTTTGGAGATCTCTTCGACGAATCGTTTAGTGCCAAACATCGTCACATGTCAGGAAACTGCACCTTGACACCTACCTCGCCAGAAACTATTCGAATGCGTCACACTTTCGCATCCGCAGATGGATTAATCCCCAGGACATTGAATTCATCTTATGCTCTGAAGGATTTAACTAAAGCAAATGAGAAGACATTTATCTTTGAGACGCCCAAGTCCGTTGAGCCTCACGTTCATGTCAGAAAACCTAGAGGTCTCGGGAGAATGGTGTCTTGCCCCGAAACTGTGATCATAAAACCGGTTGATAAAGTTCCTGGTAGAAGCGCAGGCAGGTAAGAGTTAAACGGAAGTATGATATGAAGTCGATGGAACACAATTTTACAATTTTTGCTATTGTCTCCGTTTCCGGGGCCATCGTTTTTGAAACGAGACCGGTTTGTCACAGTTTTTTGTCTGCGATTAGCTCCCTTAAATTACTTCACATACAAAACCGGGTAATGTAATTTTTAGCACAAAGTGACAACTGATCTGAAATCTCAAATCAACACTGATCGAGAAATGAAAAGGTGTTGAAGTCGTCTTTTTTCATTTCTCGATCAATGTTAATTATCATTTGTTAGGTTTTTGGTGACAACTATCGCAGAAGAGCAGCACCATGCTGAGGTGAAAAGGAGAGAGTCGGCCGTGGATACCAAAGATCTGCCTAGTAGGCCAAGCGCAGTTATTAAAGTGACCGAAAGTGATGAATAATCAATCGACGACGGTCATGTGTTTACATTTTGCGCTACGGCAGTTTTCTGGCGGTCATAGTAAGCTTGTTTTTATTACCTTTACCATACGTCCTCAAGAACCATTTTAATAGGCAAGGCTTACTTTTGCATGTTTGCAGCGTGGTTAAAGGATTTTTGTGGGTTTTCCAGAAGTAGTGGGAACCGGCTGATCGTTAGACCTTGTGATATTTACATAAATATGACAATCGTATTCTTATCGTTGAACGCTTTCTTCACAAAACAAAGTCGTATTTGATTTTCCGTGATCAAATATTTTGGTGAGCCGTGACATGTTTCCGGACGGATTTGTTTCTACTACTTAACGATAACATTCGTTTAGAGCTATTAATTATTCAATATTTTGCAAAATAATTTACAAAAGAAAGGCTTATTGCACAAAAAATCACGACCGATCTCAAACGTTCCGAGGTTTGTTATCCGGGAACTTGCTCAGTGTTGCTTCAATCTGCATACCACATTGATATTATACAGGGTAGCCGTACTTAGCCGGCATGTTTTGCTCACGCGGAGTGTTTAATCGCTTCATAATTTTCTGCTCAAACAAATCTGAAGTGGAAGCTATTTGGACATCGTGGTGTTTCATCCATAGTTTTTGGCTTCTTTGGTGTGTGTTTTGATAAATTATGGATGTTAAAAAGAAATTCCACGCTCATTCATAGTTGTTATAGCAATTTTATTTACAAAAGCATTCACTTCTTGGCAACAAATAAATCTGTAAGATGTGTGTAGTTAATTCTACAATGTGTAATGATGTGTGGATGTACAATGCATAATGTGATCATTAACCTCAGTGTATAACTTCCATTTTCTCATTCTTTAATATTTATTATAAAGTTAAACGTAGTGAAGCAAATAATGTACAATTCACACTGGATTCAACATTGTATCAAACATGATCAGTAATGCACACAAGATAAATTACACGTGTGTGCCCCTTCCCGTTTTCGTGACATTATCAAAAATGAATACTGAATATAAAAGTATAAAATAGTTACAATGTCCTTTCAGATTCCTACAAGTAAGAATGAAATTGCTCTATGTAAGGCCATATATTTTACATTCAACTCGAGTGAGATGAACCATACAGTTGAGCAATGGAATACTTACATTAGATGTTTTTGCAGAAATAAACGTTCATAAAACTTTGGTGTGTTGTTATCTGAAACTGAGAGCTTGCAATTACTTGCATAAGCCAGAAGAAAAGTTGGGAAATCGTCGACGGTAAATAAATATAGGTAAGGGATTCTTGGACACAAATATCAAAATTATACCGCCATGTTGCCAACTATGACATGATTGTATTACCAGTATACCAATATACATGATATAGCTAATTACAATGTAACAGAATGTTATTAATTATAATGGTATTTTAATAAATCCACCAATTTTATGAATATATTAATTTGTAAGATAAACAACCTCAGCAACGTCCAACAAATATTTTAAAAATGGAAACGTGAATTAGGAAAAAAAGGTGAAAACAAATCACACCAGCGAAACAGTACATGAAACCTAAGTCTAGGTTGAACATTTCCAACAAATTCATTATGGTAAGCCTCAATTTCATTAGCAACACATTTTCATTGTAAATTATTAAATAACATTGGTAAGATCAGAACCCTCCTGTGTCAATTAAATGGATAGGTTTAGCGCGAGGGTCTGTTCCTGATTTGTAAGAATATGAATTACGAGAAACCTGTAATATATTACGAGTTGCTGGGGAAAAAAATAGATTTTTCTTACATATTTTATCATTTACAAATTAATTATTATACTTCCTTGGTCATAACAGATGTTTTTATACAAAATTTACACATTTTATTAACTATGTTACAATTCTCATTATTTACATCTTTGTACAGCAATTCATTGCCTAACAGGTTAGTTAAGGATCACATAATTTCGACCAACTGTTCTATAACACTGTCATATATGCAGTCTGACTAGGAAAACTGCTTTAATTCTTTGTACATTTAAGTATAAATTTGGTACTGCACTCAACAGGACAAAACGTTGTCAAAATATAAGCAAAAATATACAATTTCATCAGAGACATTAGTTAACGAGTCATAGAACATTATATACACGACAATAAAAGACTTTCAAACAATAAGAACAAATAACACTAATTACAGACGCAAGTGTGTCACCCTACAAATGCCTCATCAAATATAAGCAAATCATAATCTAACATAGCCGATGACAAAACATTTTTATAAATAAAGTGTAACAATATTTTACATCCCATAAGGATTTTTCTCTCTCTTCTCAATGTCTGTATTTTTGGACAGACTGATGTATTACAATCAATCTGTCAAGACCGTGCAAAAATATGGTTCCTTCAGTACAGCTTCCTTCTGCTAATGATCTCTAGAAACGCGTTGTCTTTTCGTAGACGGTGGTGGTAATAACTCAGTGCGATCTATAATAAAATCGTATCCTTGAACTATAAAATGTTTCTCCAAAGTTTCAATGCATAACTCATTCAATTATCAGAAACCAAAAGCAAATGATGAATGACTTAAAAATGCGAATCCAAGAAACCTTTGTTCCGTGTTGATCTTGTTGATCGCTTTGCGGCTGCATCAGTTACTTCTTCGGTAGCGGAATCCTTTTCTTCTGTAACAGTTTGCTTCCCTTTATTGCGACCAGTCGGTTTTTCTTCTGCAACTTAAGTACATGTACACAGGCGTTAGCTACAGATATTACAATGAAAACACTGTATTTATGTGTTTACTATGTAATGTTCAAGTACCTTTCTTAACGACTGCAGGAGTTTTTTTCTGAACAGCTTCGCCTTTTGCGTCCTGGTTCATAGCGGGCCCACTTGATCTAGTGTTAGTTCTCCTTGTTCCTGAATATGTATGGTCGTCTGTGGGTTCGACATTTTCTGTTTTTTGGGACCGACCACCAGTTCTCCTTGATGCAGGTGTTGTCACTGGCTCTTTTATATTGCTATTACCGGTTACTTTACAGGCGTCCTGTTTCACCACAGTGCGCCGAGATCGAGTGTCATTTTCATTTGTATCGCCCGTCTTACTGTCTACCTGCCCACTTGTTGATTCGGTTTTTAGCCTTTTGGTGTCATGATCGTCTTCATCCATCGGAAGCTTTCTCTTGCTGGCTCGGGTACCCTTCCCAGGCGCTGGAGACAAAGATCTCTCTTTCTCGCTTGTGCTAGCCTTTGCAGTTGACGGAACAGTAGTTTCTTCCCTTTCGGCAGACGTGCGCTTACGAGTGCTACTCCTTGTTGAATGTCTCGATGTCGTTCTTGGTGGAGATTCTGAACGATCCACGCTACTTCTTGTTGACGGTGTTGATCTCATGTCAGTGTTGTGACCATCACTACTAATACTGATATCGGAGCTTTCGCTTGCACCTCTTCTTCGTGTGCTTCTTGTTGATCTGCCCGACTCGCTGTTTGCTGTACTTTGCTGTGACTCGGTTGATTCTCTACTGCGACGGCGATTAACTCTTGCTGGTCGAGGTGCCTCATCTGACACATGGGAACCTTCGCTACTCTTCTTTGCTATTTTCTCGCTTTTATTGTTGTTATTCGGTTGTTCTTGTTCCACCTCTACTTTTTCAATTTCTTTATCAGCACTACGCTTCCTGTTCGTTCTCTTAGCAATAACCTTCGTTTCCTGCTCACTGGAATCTATTTTTGGTGAAACCTGGCTTGTGCCAGACGATAATTTTGTAGTGTTATCTATCTTAAGTGGTGCAACTTCATCCACCTTCAGTGGCTCGACCTCTTGTTTAGTTGTCTTCAGATCATCTTCCTTTGATGTTACCACCGACACTTCAGATTCGACTGCAGGCGGATTTACGTCTGTAACGGGAGGTTTCACAGTTGTTACCAAGAGTCTCACAGGGGATGTGGTCGGCACGGCTTCTGGTGCCATTTGCTTTGTTGCAACATTTGACTCGCACACTGATGTCTTGGGAATGGTGGCCACTGCACTTGTCTCTGTTGGGGTACCGATTGTGGACACTGTTGTCCCCACAAATACTTGTTTCATCGGATTCACAACCGTGATGGCTGTAATAGGCTTCGCCTGTCCAATTCTACTTTGTAGTGGAACACCTTTCATCACCGTGGTGACTCGCGATATCTGTGCAGTCTGTGGAGTAACACTTCTCACAGAAGGTAACGCTACATCTGCTCGTTTCCAGTGACTCTGCACTTTTGGCGTCAAGACAGATGCTGCCGACTGTTTCTGAATTGAAAAACTGGACATGGTCATTGCGGAAGTACTTGCAGCCGCTGAGGATGACGGGACAATAATAGTAGGTGCTACTTTACGAAACTGATCAGGTTTGTGTGTTGTTATGACTGTCACGTTGTCACTTTTACCACTGCTCACCGTAGTTTTTCTTATAAGATCCTTTTGGCCCAGTATTATTGTCTGTGTGGCATCAGAAGTTGGTGGAGGCGTGGAGTCCTTATTATCGGATTTGATAACTACGATGGTACTTGCGCCATGTGGCTGCGACATTATCTCAAACTTTACTCCAGGACCCTTCACTTTTGGTATTTCTTTTGCTGGTGGTGTGGAATGTGGTGAACGACTGTGGATCACTGTGCTGTTACCTGGAGGCGTGGGTGTATTTCTACTATACGGAGGCGTAGGGGTATTTCTGTTGACAATGCTGTGAGGTGATACGACCCGTGCATTGGTATGCGGTTGCGACAGTGCTGCAGGAGGCGTTGGTGCTTTCCTCACCATTGTGGGTGGGACAGTAGCCGCTGGGGGCGTGGGCGTCTTTCTGGACACTACTTGCTGCGTGGAAGGTACCACAGCTGCTGGTGGAGTGGGGGTATTTCTGAGAGCCGACATTGCTGATGGCGGAGTTGGTGTGGTCCTCGGTGGAGTAACGGCGGGTGGAGTGGGTGACTTGTGTGGAGACGTTATTGTGCTAGTTTTTGTACTCGGTGAAACAATTAACGTTGTTGTAGGAGGGAGGCTGAGACTAACTTTGTGCGAAGTAACCGGTGCGGAACTAATGTCTGAAGCGATGCTGGTATTTACCACCGCTGGAGTTGAGATTGCAGTGCTCGCTGTAGATACGGAACACGTTGTAGATACTTGCGTTGATGACTCTGAATCTACATTTGTCTCCTCTTCATCCTCATTAAATTTGGTAAAGACTGATCCAGGGCGAACAACTTTTGGGGGGCATGGGGGAGGTGACAGCGCATCCGACCCAGGGATGGCCTGCATTACCTTCTGCACAGATTCCGTCAGATTGAGATGGAACTCCGGAGACATAATAGGGTGCGCTGGTGTGTGAACTGTTGAATTGACAACTGTAGGAGTTTGTTTAGATTTTTGTGCAAAGTTAGACAAATGGACATTTGAGCCGAAGGGAAAATCATGTGGTACAGGGCTGGGTGCTGCTACTGTCGCCGTCGGTTGTCCTGTTCCTTTAATTGTAGGTTGCGATTTTACCGGTTTCACAGGTTTAGGTCCTTTTCCCACAGATGTCTTGGATTTCTCCTTCATGGCCGACGCCTTGGACTCCTTCTGTTGTTTTTCTTCCGCCATAGCTCTTTTAGCGTGATCAAGGATTTGCGCTATAGAAAAAGCTGTATCATATGTGGTTTTAGTTACAGTTCCAGTCGTATTTTCGGCAACACTCTTTGAACCAACTTGAGTATCATTACTTAATTTCTTCGGGGCGATAGAACTTTGAGGAACATTTACTTTTGGATCCATTTCACTGTCGTCTAGCTCGAACTCTTTGTCATAAAGGGGCTTTAGTATTGATATTCCTTTTGACTGCCGTTTCTGTTGCTCTGGTGGTGGTGATGTGGCAGATGTATGTGAAGCAGCACTCTGTGCAGCCTTCACATGAGCAGCCACAGCCTGAATGGCCGCAGTGGCTGTACCACTTTCCAAATTACTAGTGGCTGGTAACTGACCACTGCGTACATTACTCACAAGCTGACCACTTACCACCCGTCCTCCATGACTGATCAGTTCCTGAGTTTGTTCTACCGAGCTTGCTGCACTCACTCCAGGCTGCTTTATCGTCGTTACTTTACTTTGCAATGTAGTTGAAACAGCACTCGTGTTGACGACGACACCCTTCTGATTTGCAGTAGTACCAACTGGAGATACTCTTGTCACATTTTGGTTTATACTCCTTGATGCATTGACAATAGAATCAATTTGGTCATGTAATGTTTCTTTAACTTCATGCGGTTTTGAAACTGTTTGTGTTAGGTTAGGAATAGGTGGTGGTAAGAGAGTTGTTCGCTGTCCTTGATGCAGGTTGTAATGAATGATCTTGCCAGACTGACCTGCGATCTTTTCTATTTGTTTGGTGTGAAAAACATTGTCTTTCGATAATAACGGCTTGCTCTGAGCTGTTTCTTCACTCCGGATTGTACCAGCCTGAATTTTTGGTTTCGATACGTCCAATTTAGCAAGTTTGGAATCTGAGGTACCACTCTCATTCTTTGAATCTACAGTCCTCGTAATATCTCTTATCATGATAGATGTCCCTCCACCAACCTTGGATACATTGTCACTGAGAGCATTTTGTACTCTACCACTCGTCTGGATAATTGAAGGTTTTAACACTGCCCTATGAGAGGCAGTTATTTGATGGACATTCGTTGTCTCAGTAACAGAATTAAGTGTATGAATGGCGACTTTAGTATTTCCAACAGTTGTAACAATGCGAACTTTAGCTTGCGTGGGAACAGACGAGACCGTTCGACTTTGAGCATTTGTTACAAGAAGTCTGGACTTTGTTGTGACCGTAGGTACCGATGTTGTAATATCCAAAATGTGTTTATCCGCAAGGGTCGTCATAACTGGTGGGTTAACAGAAATGTGCCCTGTCCCCGGGGGTAGTTTTGTATTATCCACTTGATGTGAAATTTTCTTGTATTGTCCAACATTTGAACTGCTTACTGGTACTGGTACACTGACCGGTGTGGTGGAAGTGTGGCAACAGACCGGCGGTAGACACGGTCTTATTACTGATGTCACTATGGGCAAAGTAATACTACCTGTGAAAATTGCACTGCCAGTGGTTGAAAGCGTAGTATTAGTGGTCACAGTTACGGTGCTAGGTACGCTTACACTGGTAACAATATCCACTGGTTTTGAAGACGATACGGCTTTGATTACAGGAGAAATGGATTTATTCATTGCAGACGTGGTTACGGTTGGCGGATTATTTGATACAACAGCAACACTCAGCTTCTTTTCGAGGGTATTTGTTCGATTTTGAAGTTGTGCTGTTGCTATGGTAACCGGTGGTGACTGTCTTTGCAGGTCTTTGATCGGACTTTCACGCACTGCTTTCTCAGGCATAAACACATGAAATTCCTTTTTGTCTTCCGTTGAAACGTTTGCAATTACGTTTGCAGTGTTTTTATCAGGTTCTACTTTTGCCTCAGATTTTAACTGATCACCAACAGAACTTGGCTTTCCACTCTCATCCAGCGCTGCATGTTGGGTACCAATAGCTTCTGTTGAATCTTCAACTTTCATGATGGCACCAACATTAAGCGCCGTCCTCAAAACGCTTATTACTGAACCTACAGCACTTTCTTTTTGTGGAATGACGTTTTGAGGTAATACAGCACGCGTTTCTGTAGTTTCCTCAATGTGAGTGAAAGCTGCCGTCGACATCTTTTCGCTGGAAGTTGACAGAACCGGTTGTTGTTCTGGGTTATCAACTGGTGTGGTGCTGGTGACTACATTTTTCTCCTGGGTCGCAGCCTGGGGCTGGATCTCAATCTTTTCTCCAGTTAGAGTTGTCTGCTGCTTCTCTGTTTTAACTTGGACTTCGGTCATATTTTCCTCAGGCGCCAAAATATCTTCACTTTGGTCGCTTTCTTCCTTCGATTCTGAAGATGAAAAATTCTAAATTATAACCAGAACACAGAAATTTGAAATTCGGGTAAACCAAACAAGAATGCTTACCACTACTGTGTCGCGCTCCATCTGATTGTGTGATTTACTTTAACTGTAACTTTGCTTTGGGTATGTAGATGAAGAGATAAATTGATTAAGGAAAAAGTGTTAAAGGGAGATAATGAGATGAAACAATATAGAGATGAAGTGAGATTCTCAGATATGAGATGAAGAGGGGAAAGTTAAGGGGGAGTTTAAGGCACAGCATCATTCAGTGGTAGCCTAGTAGCCCGAGGCTGCCAGAACTTGTCTCTAGCCACCTGGTTTTAGCAGCTGGTAGCCCAGCTTGGCTACCACCCAAATTGCCAATACACAGGCCACATGAATAAAATTTCTTTAGTACTTGTGGGCACAACTTAAGAGCTTTTGTCACAATCATTTCCATTTTGCCTTGTACAAGGCAAATATTTTTAAGTCTTTTACTATTCAGAAAAGGTCTGCATTTGAATTCAAGCAATTTCCTGTTAGAGTTGGCCAACCAGGATTTG
>JBCAUG010670221.1:0-13734 GCA_038406175.1 Haplosyllis leylae | reverse complement strand
CACTTCAGAAATCTCCTGCCAAACAGATTCCTGCCTAGCTCAGTTGGTAGAGTATTAGACTGATGATCAGGAGGTCACAGGTTCAAACCCCACTGGGGGCAAATTTTGACGAATTTTTTTTTTACTCTTCCCTGTGTAGAGATCTGTCAGATAATCTGACAGAAATGTGTATCATAAAAAACCTGATTAGATTAGATATTCCATAAAAAGGCGCCCATGATTCATGTGATGATATTGCTGATGGTGGACAGTTATCCATGAGTCCACAGATTCACTTAGTCGGTAGATCTATTACTTTAGTAGAGTGGCATTGAGTACTTTCGTTGATGCTTTCAAGGTAATGGTATCTCCTTTTTATTTAAATACTAAGCATTATTTATTGTCATATGTCCTGAACCGTCATCTCCCCTCCCAAAAAAATATTGGAATTCTATCGTGAAATAATTGACCATGGCATGGTAAATCATTCCAGTTGTGTAATATTCTCTTTGATTCTTTTGATCCGTGTTTTTTTTTTTCTTTCCTCTATGTCATTCAGTTCAAGGACTTTCGACGTGAAAAGCCAAATTCTTGTTTACGATCAAAGCAAAACAAACAGTATCACTTAAACGCATGGCAATATTTCGTAACAGAGACTGCATTTGCTCTGTCCAATCTTACATTGAGTGACCAGTATTTGTGGAACCTGCAGTGCTTGGGGGATCTTTTACACAGAGCTGTGTGGCTATATTGATGTAACAATTACGAAGCACTTTCAGGGGACAATACGTCTTCCTCGTTAATTGTTTACTGTGGATTCTGTTCTTGTGCAGCACTAATGGACGAGCTATCCGATATCACAATCAATCAAGCCTGTCCGTAACAAACCAAATACAGCTAAGATTTATGACTCTTCTTATTAAGTGCGGAGTGACCATCATCTTGGGATGATTCAGCAGAGAAAGTGGTCTGAATTTCTGTTTCAACAAGACATGTTTTCGGAAGAAACCGATTAAGCAAAATCCGAAGGGTCGTACAGTCACCTTAAGCAAATCAATCGAGTTTTTGACAAATAAGACAAGGTTAACAATGTTATGAATGCTATGCATCAAATGCCTTGGAAACATATTCCATCAGCAAAAGTAGTTGTGTACATGAGTAGTGGATAGATCTATATCGGGCAACTCGTTGGTTATTAGTCCAACATTACCACTCAAGACTATTCAGACACGTCTTTCAAAACTCATGTACAGTCCTGTCATACCTATTCTAGTGCCCAGTCAAATAGAGTTACTTAAAAGATCTCCTAATCGCCTCATGTCTAAATAGCTCGGGGGGGGGGGCAGAGCATTAGACTGATAACTCAGAGTTTGGCAGAAAAATGACATAGTTTTAGGGAATCATTCTTGTTACTGCTTTAAAATTTTTGTAGCCCTTGATGCCAACATTATCAGCTTTGCCTATTTGTTAAAAACTCTATTTTAATTTTATTGCATAGTCTTTACAAAAAAGAGATCACCATGAATATGTTTGATTAATTTTCATTCAAAAGCCATTAAAATTTGGATAACGGTGACTCTTTAAAGAAACTTTAGAACTGAATATTACGTATGAAATCTTGAATTGGTTACCCTGAAACCAGTTGACAAGACAGAAATGCATTCTTGAGCCTCAAGATTTCAGAATGTTTCCTCTTCATATTTGTCTTACCCTTTCTGGTTGTATTGCACCGACACAAATTGTCACATCGCCGCCATTACTGCCAATTTCTTTTGATAAAATCTACACTAAAGAATGAATCTGCTTCAAAAATAAAAATCTACTGAATTTGATACATCCTACAATATTATAATTTTAGTAACAATTTTGCAATAAAAACAACGGTTTACATTTGACGCATAAGAGGCATGCTTTGACAGCGAGCAGAAATCAAAGTATTGAAATAGCATAACACTTCCTGAGCTAAGCATTCTGGAATCGATAACTACACAACGACAAAATGCACCGAATCATGACAAATCAAAGGATTCCTGTTGAAAAGCTTTTTGCACAGTAAATAAGTTTCTCATTCCTTCCACCTACCGACAGTAGTACTGTCGTGAGTTTCTTTAGAAAACCTAATTAACCAATCAAAAAATAAATGGATGAAAGAGACAATGTGATAAAAGAAACACAAGTCAATGCCAAGGCCTGCCAAGTTTTATTTTCAAATTATGGAACTTTTTCTTGGTTATTATTAATAATAATAATAATTTATTTTAAAAATGGTGTTAGTAATCTGGTTCCTGGTTCAGTGAAGGTCTATGGTGTCACCACGAAGCCTTGAAAATATTTCGAACTTTAAGTCAACTCTTTAATTTGGAGTCGTAGTCTCATTAAACCCAACTGCTTTGGAATAAATGCCTCTCCAACAATACTCTTGTTAATTACACCAGCTGCGTAAATAGCATTGTTAAACGTACATAGAAATCTTTTGGGATATAAATCATAAAGGCTTTTGTTGTCATTTTATATCATGTTCGCTGAGATGTCAAACAGTGTTCTGTAACACTTCCTGGGTCTTTGATCAGTTATAACACAAAAGACACGCAATCGAGTTTTTCGTAATTTGCAATTTAGCATTACTGGAATAATTGGCCTTTTGCATTTATCAATATCAATGGCCCTATTAAGTCAGAGATTTTGTCACAGCAGAAAAAACATTTATTTCTCAGTGTCACTCTTTCTAAATTCAAAATCAGTGCCATATCAAACAATCACTCTGTAATGACAAATTTACCAGTGCTGCCAGAAATGTGAATTTTAGAAACTCTATGAGATGTTTCCATTAGATTTGTAGTCTCAATTGCGGAGCGTCACAAATCGATTTTTTTTTGCTATTTTCAACATAATTTTGTAAAGTTTTAAATCATACACCAGAGAGACAATAATTGTCACGTTTCTCATAAATGCTGTTTGCTTCTTCACAGATGGAAAACTATTTTCTCCCTACACCCAAATATAACAATATTCACAAATAACTTTCCAAACAATATTCACAAATAACTTTCCAGAAGATTCAAATAAAACCTTTTTTTTCAAATTTACAAGGAGTCTACCATTATGCTAGCAAGAGTCTTCATTTAAAAAGATTAAGTAACACTGGTTTTTCCTTCGTTCAGAGACCGTTGCGGAAATAATCAAACGTTCTTGGAATGGATGTTTCCAAGAAAAAAAAATCCATTTCCGAAAGTGACCATTTGCAACACAACGAACAATTGTGTCTCATTTCCTATCAAACGACTCCTGGTTCTTCATTTGATATATATCAGAATGGAAGATGCGACGGTAAGACTTAACGACCTGAAGACTTAACTGTACCAAACGTCAACCATGTGTACTTGACACTGCTGTGTGTCGTTTTACATAACTATTAGAAAGTTCCCATTCATTAGTACCACACAGTAGCTTCACCAACGCACCCAAAAGGAATGTAATTAAAGCAAATTGGAGGAGTGATTTATTCTCTGAAAGTGAGATATGTAAGGTTCTACGATGACAAGTTGTCCATTGCATTCACAGGCACGGAAGGCTCCCAGCCAACAGACAACAATTGAAGCTTTCAAACGTTACATACCACGTACATATGAAGCAGCTCTGTCTCCCGGGTCTAACATATTGTGCATGTTGCCTGCGAGTTAACAACATGCTCCCTGTATCAGGCTATGCCGTATTGTTTCTTCCGCATAGGACCAGGAACTACAAGTAGAAGTTAATACATAGACACGATAACTTAATTGATACAGACGGCTCTTCAGACAACGCACGTTCAACAGGTACAAAGTTTTATACTTCTCTTTCAAAAACTTGGCTATTTTGACTCGATTAATTAAAAGTGTCTGCACTTACTGGGCAATAATTTTTAGTCATTTTTCACCAAGATAATCACAATTTTATTTGCGGACAAAATTTTCTATTTGACATGCGACGCATTTGTGGACGGATAATTTTAAAATGCTGAAGTTGTGCGTCAAAAAGCAAAACTTCGCAAGAATAATTGCGAATTGTATTGTGTATCTGACCAGTTACAGTTTATAAATCAAATATTTAGGCAAATATAACCTTTTCAATAAATACTTGTGCAATTTTTTTTAAGTAAAGTAACGTCGTAGTTCTCTGTACAGTTTCTGATCATCGGCAGTAAGGCTTTGCTGAATTGAATGAGGCTTCGGGGATGCTTCAATAATGATGAACAATATGCCTTGACTCAGGGCCATTAAAGATTTTGCAATGTTAAATGAGTGCATAACACGTTTTATGAGCATGAAGTGGTTTTTATTTTCCAACTAGAGGTAGACATAATTCTCTAAAATTTAATATATATTTTTCTTTGCTTGTGAAGTTTACCTCCTTTTTACCTTTTTGATATCGTGTGTTCTAACTTAGTTAAACATTGCTGAATGTTCTGGCTCCATAACCTGGAATCGAAAGGTCACAATGCAGTGCATTGGCATTGACATATTTCTCTTTGAGCCATGCGAGAGGTTTATGAAAGAAAATAATTCTGATGGTGAATCCAGACTTTGATGGGATCTAACAGAATAGCAGAGAACAATTGTCTTACAGACTGTGTATTGCTTTCTGTGGAAATCTTCAGATGAATTATTGAGCGGTAAACGGCATTTATCCAGACAAACGTTGTTCTAGATCCAGTCTGCCGTACTTCCTTTGGAGGACAATCAAGAGAACATGGTTAGGCTGATGCTTTAAAGAGAACCCAGTTTTTCTTTTCGAACTGGAAGTCTTTTATGAATGCTGCAAAACTTCTAAGAAATCCAGATTTTGAATTGAGACAGACAAAGCTTGTCTTTTTCACGAATACGTAAAGTTGGCAATATTGGCCTTTTTGCGGTGATTCTTAATAGATGGGTTCTAAATTAGATATACAATCAGTATATTTCAAATTTAATGTGGCCGCACTTAAACTCATTTCAAGTATTTAACTGTGTTTCGTGTTTACCATTTCCCCTTCTGACGTTTGTATGTGTTTGTACACAGTCTGAATAAGCCAATTGGATTCTTGTGAAATATGAGTATCCCCCAAATGGTCAGTTTTAGTGTATGTACGGACCAAACACTGATTTGTTTTCGTAAACATTGGTACAATATAAGGTTGGAGCCCCTGCGGGTTGGTTGGTTGGTTCCCAAGGAAACCCTGGATCCACCACTGGTTAGTATTGTACCAAAAGAGGAGAATGTGAACGTAACATCTGATTGTGTAACCAGTTTACATTCCATCTATTCCACACAATGAGGCATTTAGATGACAGATCACTGATGCCATGCTAATCAAGGACCAGGCTTGTATACAACGATTTGATAAGTTAATTAGTTGTTCAGGTCCTCAGTGACACCTAATGATTCATTGTGTCGTGACATTTGTACGGTGATAGCTAACAGTATCCACTCCATATTAACAGGATATTGCCTCACTAAAACCTATAGTTTGAAGATGTTTGTCGTGTCTCGTGTTGCAGGGTTTTCCTCCGAAGACATTCGCTTTGGGCGGTTTTTTAGGAGTGCAGCTTGAACGGATGTGCATCAGCATTTCAAAGAAATTATTTGATGCATTATGTGGCCTTGCCCGACTTTTTGCTCCAACATACTCAAACATGCCACGCCTTTCATGTTCCATGGAAAATGCGTGTACTTTCTTGACACTAATGGAAATACTTTTGTAAATAAACACACAGAGAAATGTTTAACAAGTTGTTTCTATCATTAAGACAGATTTCTAGCATAAAAATTTAAAACTGGTATCTTTGAAAATAGCACAAAAGACAAATTGTACACAAATTCTCAATTGAAATGTTTCTTCAAATTAATTTCGAAGGCTCAGATTCAATATTGTCCAGAAAAAAAATCATTTCCGCAAGTGACCATTTGCAACACAACGAACAATTGTGTCTCATTTCCTTTCAATTTGACAGCTCCTATTAGGTCTTAATTTATGAATAATTGGTTTGTGATATTGTGAAATACTGTGATATGTCAGATATCCTATGACAAAGATCTACAATGTCAAACAATGTAAAGTGAGGAAAGGTCCAGACATTTCACTTTTCCCATCTAGAATATTAACAGAAAAAAAGCCATCTAAATATAAGCTTCATGTAAAAAGAAATGACTTAAAGTTCCTTTGTTTTACATGTCAAATAGAAGCTCTTAACGTCAGCATCTCATCTGCAGAGAAAAGATCCTGTTGCATTAAAACGGGACAATGTTCCTGTCTTACACTGTCATATGCGGCATCTGTGTAATTTGTGTGCAATTTATGTTGTGAAAGAAAAGTGTAACGCAAGTGCGGTGGTCAAATCCATCCTGAAAGGAATTCTTTTGTCACCACAATTTACACAGCAAAGAACATTCATTATTGAAAATGGGCGGTTTTATTTCTTTGACAAAAAGGTCGTCAACAGTCGGATATAGTTCGGGTTTATGACAAAAGTCACAATATCACACCGCCATAATCTCATACCAAGTGCCACCTGAAGTCAAAATGTCACCGACTGCGTGAAATGGCTGACCCAGCTGAGGGAACTTGTTTTAGTTGAGTTTTTCTTAAATTTTTTCACTGGATTCAGTGAATTCAGTGTCAAAAAGTATATTACTTTAAAAAGGGGATTGTTGTGCTCAAACCTGCTACCTCTTGTGTAAGAAACCAGCACTCTACATCAGCGCCACAAGGACACTGGTAACAGAGAAGATCCTTAATTGACACTAATTCATGCTGTAGTGATGTGTCTGATTCACTGAATTTACTGAAAGTTCCGTTCTCGGAAAAACTCCACTTCTCTGACTACACTACCTTTTATTGTGTCAACCTGAATGATAAAAAAGAAAAATCGCCTTGTGTTATTCCCGGACTTTTGTACCAAGTACTTTTGTGTGACAATCTGTGCAAGAGGTGTTGGGCTGTGTTAATAGGAAGCTGTATTGTGTATATTTGACTCCCAAAGGAAGCAACTGTTTTCTGCCGCACCTGATGTACCTAACTCAAAGAACTAATTCATGACAAAGCAATAGAAAAACAACGTGGAAACAAGTCTTTTGTGAAGGTGACCACATGTTTTGACAAAATAGATTTAGATCAGTGGGTTAATTTATATTATCGTCTGAAGAACAGATCAACAGTAAATCAGTACAATAGATTAAAATTGATCACCTCTGTAAGATGTTCCTATGATTGCATGGAACATTAATGAAAACACCACTATAACCAACGACCTAACAGTGAAACACAGAAAGAATTACAAGAGTTAAAAAGGCCAGAAGTAAGGAAGAATGTGACCAACAAGAAGCTACAGCGTATCTGCAGAGTCCATAACCTACCATGGGGCATGGTATATTATGAAAATTTTAAAGAATATTGCAACCAGCACAGAGGTCTTTCAACTTACAGGGATCAAATTAAAGATTAATATTTCAATGGTTTTTTTTACACTATCATTCACAGAATTTGGACAAGTACGTTCGAAACTCACGCTACGGGTCAAGACTTTGTGCCAGTAGGTTTCCGTGGTATGCTACAGATTCTCCCAGGGCTAATGGTCTACTCACACCGAACGATAGCATGAGTGGGAGTGGGAGTGAGAGCAGCATTGTAAGCATCCCACTTGGAAGGGTCCTATTGATTTATACTAGTACCATTCACACCAAGTGATGCCGCTAGAGTTACTGCTAGAGATGTCGCTTGAAAATCAGTCCCATAGCCATTTTCCAAGCGGCAACGCTCTCGCTCGGTATGAATAGGGGTTACGGTATCTGTACTTATACTCTGACAAGAGTTCACTGCGAACTTTTATTATTCTCAAGAAGATTGAGCGCAGAAGCCATAGAAATATTGAATGTGAAATTAAGTCCATCCAATTTGACAGCTCCTGCTAGGTCTTAACTTATGAATAATTGGATTGTGATATTTGAATTTTCTCTTACCAACACGTCTGCGTAATTGGCCTATTTAAGTCAGAATAAATATATCTCAGATTGCACACATCTTTGGCGTTTGAATATTTTCTTTGTTTCGTTACCGTGCAGCGAGGAATAAATGAGTAAACATTTTGAAAGACTTCGGTAAAATATTCTTATCTCAGACGGAAGGTTTTCTTATGTCTCCGAGTATAGTTTAGCACATTTCGGATGTCACCCTATTTGTCCCATCCTTTTTGTACAGAGATACCGCTGAACTTGTTGGCAGTCGGAGGATATTAGTCTCAGGTGTGTTTGGTCACTTCGCGAGCAAATGAAGCTGCTTACCAACACCATAATGAGATTGCTAAGCACCTATTTCCTGTTCTGGCTATATTGAGACTCCACAAGTAAAAAGCCAGTGACGAGATTTAAGACTGTAAATTATCAACATTAGGAGTATGAAAACGGAGGAACATTTTACTTTGAAAATATTTCATCACATGGAAATCTTGACCCGGGGACTTCATTGGCTATGTTTACGAAGCCTTTGAATAATTTTCTTCATGCTGATGTCCAATCTTGCCATTTAGGAAGAAATGTATCTCAAAATACACCCATCATTTCCGTAATGCAGGTTTCTGTTTGACAGACAAGAACTT
This sequence comes from Haplosyllis leylae, assembly GCA_038406175.1. Lineage (NCBI taxonomy): Eukaryota > Metazoa > Annelida > Polychaeta > Phyllodocida > Syllidae > Haplosyllis > Haplosyllis leylae. The sequence continues at coordinate 5,146 of JBCAUG010670221.1, read as the reverse complement.
TCTGCTTGTACACGTAACCGGTATAATTCGGCACACATCGGACGACTTCCAGCAATAAACATCCAGATTTCTGCACTTCTGGGTGCCTTCGACAATTTCAAGCATTTTCAAATTTCATTACCTGGAAGTTAGGGAAAGGTAGGAAGGTAGGTAGGATACTCTGCATCAAAATTGAAATTTGAACATACCATTTTCTCTGGATGTATTCAAGCATATTTCAAGGAGGATTTTATCAAAAACCTGTTGCTGTTTCAGTTTCATTAATGTCCACCAATACAACAAAACTCGCAACTCGGGAAATACATTCTCAAAATAAAGCCAAAATAATTAAAGGCCTGTGTCCGTGTAGGTTGTGGCGACATGTTGCTCAGAGCAAAATGTGAAATGGAACGCTACATCGTTCCACACCTGAGACATCATTTCGACGTCCTGACACCTATCACAACATGTCATCCTGATTCATTATCTACTTTCTATTTGCAGGCACTATTTAATGAATTTGTACAATAAAGCTAAAAGTGCGCCAAAATGGATTTGGGAAACCACGTGGGAGTGAACTTTAAGGTAACACAGCTCAACAACAGTTTCTGGCTGATAACAAAAACTGATAAGAAGAACAGTACGTTCCTAGATTATCCTCCGTTTAAGAAAGCGGCTTACGACGACGAGGGAGCCTTGTACTACGTGATAGCCGTCCTATTTATGTACGCTTTCAGCATTATACTCATGATAGGATCACTCATCAAAAAATCAAAACAAGACAACGGCATGTCTAAATATATGGAGGATCTGGATAAAGTGAGGAAGGTTGAACGGAGACAGCTGAAGTACAAGAGTAGGCTTGCAATGCAAAATAACAAAAAAGTGGCGAGAGCCATCGAGAGAAGACTGAGCACTCCTTGTGTCCTGGAGATGCATCAAGCATTTCACGCCGATCTGCAGAATGTGGAAAGCAAAGCTAACAATGGAGACCACGACGTAAGTTCTTCCAAGGAAACTAGCCTGTCACTTTTTAAAGCAATGAATAAAAGCTTGTTTCCGTCAAGACTTCAGAAACCCAAGGATAGCAATTCATCACAGAGTTCCTTTCATTCCACTGATGATGACAGATCTGAACAGAACAGACCCATAGTTGGTAGTGATGAGATTTCCCTTTCGACACATAAAATGAAATCCCTAAAGGGAATAGAGGAAGAGGATGAAGTGTTTATAGTATAGTGTCTCGTCAATGTGATTTTTTATACGTTTTGTATCGTACATATTAATATTTGTAATCCTTCATCTACACAAAAAACGAAATGAGCAAAGAGCGTTAAGTCATAATTTTACAGCAATCACCCAATAAACTTCCAACCTTTGGTTTTTGTTCTTTTTTTTTTTTGTTTTTTGAGGGTTTTTTTGCCGTTTACTCTTGTTTAGAAATCCCGCTTGCAATCTTAAACCTTTCTTTCACTGAACGGCTTTTTTGCTCGTCAACCTGAACTTTCATTGCTCATAAACAACCAGTCAATAATGCACGAAGTGCTCGTTGTGAACAATCCTACCGAAGCAAAAGTCTCACTGTAAAAGCTTATTTATTGTATTTTATGGAGGGAAAAGTACCAAAGTCCCACACCATTAGCTTCCATCTTGTGCGTTATGCATGAACTGTAACATGAAAGAACGGATTCAGGACTTCTTGTGGGGTGGAGGTAGGGGCGCCGACTCTTTCATTTATTAATTTTTCTGACAAAACTATGAAATTAAAGAAAATTGGGTCCGGGGGGAAACTTCCCATGGAACTTCATGGAAGTTCTACATCTAAAGCAGAGCAATTTTGGCCAGTGCACTACGATCCAGACAATTGGAGTCGGACAGTCATAAGTACTAACTCCGACCTGGTTTGAACCTGGACATTGTTTGCAGTAACAAAAAAAAAATTGCACGGGTTATTGTAGTTATGAATCCGCCTGTGACTGTTCTTTATATGTTTGAAGTTGAATCTGCGTTTTTAATTTAATCAAAGAGACGCACATAGATTTCCCACAGTCTTAGAAAATGTTCAATTCAGGAAGCAAAAAATCCGTTTGGCGAAATGGATTTTACGTTCAATGCATTGTTTAGAACCAGGGAACAAAGACATTAATTTAGGCTCTTTAAACGACAGCCTAACAATTATAACTGCATGGCGCATAAAAAGAAGCCACATTGTGCAATAGCCCATTAAATGTCACAGACTGCACTTGGTTTCCCCGTCACAGGAACCTGGAGTTCTATGACGGATTTTCCCTTCATGTTTTATGTGAACGGGATACAGGAAGCTGTGTTGAAAGGATGGCCCTCCCAGAGGAAGTCACTATGTTCTCTGCACCTGCCCAAGTTTTGGTAAGCGGAGCCCTTATCCCTCTTCACTTGCTTTACAAGGACTTTTATTTTTTCCTGCAAAGACGGGGTTGTTACAGTTTTTTTATATCCAGAAAAGTATAATCGAAATTGTTAGGTCTCCATTATCAAAGACAGCTTGTAAACGCATCTATCCTTATCCCGAGGGTTAAGAAGTTGTAGTATCCTGGCAACAAACGTAACCTTGAACTTTAGAACAAAGGAGTTATCTGTGATGATAATATAACATTCATTTTTGTCTTTCAATGTAACAGAATTTGTTGCCCATACTTTATATCCCAAAAGTTTCCAGTCTGCATTGGAATGAATAAGATGGTTCCTGCTAAATAGGTGAAAATCTCAAGGGTGTCTTTCAGTTGAGTCGTGCATCTGAGACTGCACCTCCCTGTGCATAGGGCACTAAATTATGTTTAATTTATTTCCGTTCATTTTTATATTTATTTTATTCTTATTTTATTCTTATTCTCCACACAAATAATCTCATTTTAATTGACCATAAACATTCAAACTACAGGACATATATGGAAGAAACAGTGTACCGCAATTAAATTACATTCAGCAATCGGCAGCCAGCATCAGGAACAAGTCAGATTTCAAATATGAGGCACGCCGCCCCGCTCCCCTATGCCAACAGATTCCTATTCTAGTAACAGGGATGGTTGTGGGTGGGGGCCAACCCTCTACTATTGCATCATGGGATAGTTTCCCAATACAACATGGAATAGTGATCATCCCTTTGTGAGCAGACAAACACGACTGAAAACATTACCTTCCCTTGTATTAATTACGGGGGCGGTAACAACACAAGCTTCAAAGCTTTTATGCTTTCAGACCATCTATGTGTCGAATATACATCATATTTAGTACCAAGTAAATAATAGAAATACAATAATGGCCCATAAATAACCTCACTTCAAGGGTTCTTTGCACACACAATGAACCCATTTTCACGCCGTAGGAAATCAAATTTATTGAAAAATGGGATGAAACATGCTGCTGCAACATTGACGAACGAAGTAAGTTTTGCCATCGTATCTAATATTCACACGTAACGTTTATCTGAATATGCACTGAACACCATATTTTAGAAAATTTACTGTTTGAGATCCCAATCTGTAGCAACAATTAATGTTCGTTTAAATTTATTGCATTGCCATAGTTTGCAGTGAGTCATCAATTCATCAAGCATTATTATCATCGTGAAAAAAGAATCGAGTTTTTCCTAAAAAACACAAATCTGACATTTCTGGCATTTTTGTACAAAATTAGCATCAAGGTGTTTCAAAATCAGCAAAAAGTAAGGTTGCCTCCAGTGGGAATTGAGCACCAACGTTCTATGGATTAGAAGGCAGATCTTCAAACTGAACTTAGTTTCATGCTCACTTTCTGGACTTAGATCATTTCTAGATTCAATAGAGCATGGCTGAAATCTGAGACTCGCAAGGAATGACAGATTGGCGGAGTGGGTAAGACATTAGAACTCTAATTCAGTGATGGTTGGTATTGTGAGTTTGATTCCCACTGGAAGCAACTTTATGTTTTGCTGATCTTGAAACCCCTTGATGCCAATTTTGTACAAAAATGACAGAAATGTCAGATTTGTGTTAGATCTATTTAGGATAAACTCGAATAAGAGAAACACGAGACGTGACGGACGTTACAACGTTTCAACATTATTGGCGGTGGTTGTGCTGCAACATAAAGGAAGGAGCGGGATCTACCTCGTCTGCTGTCTCCGCTATTAGCTTTGTTCAATGAACTTCATGAATAAAACCTATCACTTGTAAAGAAAGATAAATTGAACCAATACTTTGATTTGTCAATAATATGCCACGGTTCCTGATCAGCAAGTGAAGAATAAAGCAAGTTCAACAAACTTTACCACCATTGCATTTCCGAAAGGATTGACAAGTTTATCCACAACGTAAATGATTTATAAAGGCAGATTTCTCTGGTCATTATTTATTATTCATAAAGTTGATAAAACCATTCTGACTGCCATGAAATTATATTTGAAATTCGAGAATATGTACCGAAAATTATATTCCCAGATATTTACTCATCTTTGATTTTTATATCAAAGGAAAATGCTTCACATGGGCACTTGAGGAGTCCTGTCATGGCATTTGTGATGGAAATATTGACATCTTAGTTTAAGGATATTTGATTATGATGGTAACCATTTTAAATTGCCATAAATGGTCACTATTTAATAAAGTCTACCTTTTGATGAAATGCCTAGGCGACTATTCACAATGATTGAAATTTATGTTATTTTGCACAACTCTCGAGGATGTACATAAAAGGAAAACTATAACAGAGGTCCTCGAGGAGCAAGGAAATAGGCTTAAGAAAATACTACACCAGTTCCAGCATGGCGAGGTTTCCTTTAATCCACCTAAACCAGCTAACAGTTCTTCAGGTCTTACCTGGATTTTCCGTGGCCACATCGTCTCGTCATTTTGTCTAACCTGGATTTTAACTCAATCATCGACGTAGTCCTGACTGACTGTCCAATTATGAAACCATTGTCCATGACACTGTTGCACTGAACAAAAAAATAGCCCTGTGCGGGCTGAGGTGGTTTAAGTTATATGTGTGAAAATGTCAAAAAGATGTCAAAAGTCAAAAAATCAAACATGTGAACTAAGGAGGAGGTTCAGAAAAAAATAAATTGACACAATGGGGTTCACACATTTTGACATCATTTTTTACATCACAAATGAAGGTCATAAAAACTGGTCTAAAAACATTTTTATCGACA
>JBCAUG010670111.1:0-13734 GCA_038406175.1 Haplosyllis leylae | reverse complement strand
GGGCTCCGCCCATACCCTAGACCCGTAACTCACCGGCCAATAGGAGGCCGCTATATACCCGTATATATAGAGTGCACTGCTAATAGGGCCAGAGTAGAATAAACACACTTCCAGTAACCTTACGACTCTCTTTTACTTACGTAAAGAGGTACGCACAACGTGCACCTTACAATATATGTCATTCTAATGGAAGGACACATCGTTTTAGTTTCACTGGATTTGATGACATGCCCAGCTTAGCAAACATCAGATATTTTCGTAATTTGTTCACTAATTAGCTGTAAAATAGAAAGTATATTTTTTCTTTTCCTTTTTAGGGTGATTCTGGAGGTCCTATGATGTGCCAACTACCCGGACAGCAGAACTGGAAGCTGTACGGTGTCTCCTCATGGGTAAGAAATAGGTGCTCCGGTTTATCGGTCTATGTGCGGGTGTCAAATTATATCGAGTGGATAAACGACATCCTGAAGGAGGTGGAATAAACACCCGGGGGATGTTTTGTATTTTATTGTTTGTGATTTTAAAACCTATTTAGAAGAATTCATGAGGAACTTTCATATTGTCAGGAAGTATTTTAAATCTGAATGGAAGTTTTTAAATTTGTAAGTTACTTGTTGATTCTATAATCAAAAGCAATTAAGCTGGCTGGCAAGATCTCAAAGATTATAAACCAGGTGACTATCATTATCATTTCTTGCCAAGTATTTATACCACTAACCCTCTCTGAGACAATTACAAGGCTTGGAGCAATTAGTAATTAAATAACATTATGATAAAGTTACCTAGTATGTTTCGTCTGGTGAGACTAGAGTGTACATTTTTCAAAAAAGACGGTGATATATGTGAGAATAAAACTCACAGATTTACCTATATTTACTTTTTCTGTGTGCCATTGATTTTTACTTTCCGAGTGCCAACTTCAGTCGCTTTATTTGTGTACATGAATAAACTATCATTATCAGTGAAGAAATACCCCTGAACTGACGTGCTCAGTGACGCTCAACACATCCAAAAAATTTACAAAGTAAAACTTCAAATTGACTTACAGAAAAGCTGATGAATTACGCCGATTAGCTAAAATGCGTAATATCTGTGGTATACATGCTGGTTTTCTCCATGTGATTTATAGCAGATGGTCAAGTATATGTTTTAAAATAGTGAAATAATGTTGGCACAAGCTGCTGATTCCATGCCAACTTCAAAGACTGTCTAAGAAATAGACGAGCACACATTTCAACTGATTCATCCACTTGTACCAGGCACAAAACACAAACTTTGTTTCGCTACTTTCACACATTCACTTGATCATCTGATGTGATCAGATCTTATGTCATATCCTGAAAGTCACTCAAACGTTCCAGCGTAGAAAATATATTGAAACCTTTTTTTGAGCAACGCACTCTATTTCAAGACAAGTGCCGTGAAAACAGGCATGCTCTTCATCAAACCATAATCCTTTTGTCAGGCATTTTCCCGTTTTGTGATGTCAAAAAGTATTTGGAGCAAAACATTTGACAACCAAAATTGTTTTAAAGCAACTGACAGGAAGAAAAAGTCATATCGAAACAAAGATTAAAGAAGAACAAAAATTTTTTATTCAGAAAATTGAAGTTAAAATGGGACATTACATCAGAGAGGTGATGCTCAAAAAAGGTTTCAATTTCAACTTAGTTCTCAGGCTACGAATGACCGTGATATTTTTACTTTATAATCTTGTGTATGTTATCATTCATGTTTTCCACGATAAGCATATCTAAGAGATCTGTCAAAATGCAAAATTCAATTGTTAACAATTATTACAATTTGTATTTTTCAGATAAGAGTTATATATTCAAGATTACTGTGCATAGTTGGAATATGTATTCTTCATTAAATAATTAACACGTATATACAATATTTATCCCAGAATTAGATTTTAGTCGAGGTGAAATCTTATAGATGTCAAAGAAATTTCTCCGTGTCAATTGTTTCCAATTTGAAAATTTTGCTTTGTCAAAATAACGGGTTTATTTAATTCAAGCAAATTGGAGGTGACAGACACGTATGACAGAAAAGTTATTTGGCATTGTTTATCCCTTTACCATTTGAAATGATTCTACTGAAGATCCAAGTACGTGCAATAATTCAACAAAGGCTGTTACGTAACCCCGTTCTAATGTGTGTGGCCGTAAATGAAATTGACCTCCGAAATGTGATTAATATAAATAAGCAGAGCGAGATACCCAAAAATGTCGTGAAAGATGTGATCAATTCTGTTATTGACGCTCCGCTTCAATAAGAATATAAATATGAAAACGAAACACAGATACTCAATGGTCGCAAATTTTGAACAATAAGAGATTTTATAAAACTTGGGTAACCACCAGTGAAAAATTGTTGTGTCATTTTTTTATTTTAATCCTCTGTTACCATTTAGTGTGAATAGTGTCATTGAAATTAATTCTTTGCATCACTGCCTTTACCTTTCCTTTCTTTAATTGAAAATGACACACAATATTATCCCATGCCATTTTATTATTAGATCTCTATGTCAAAAGTTAATAATAATTTCCCCGGCATTACTTTCTTTTCTCCCAAAAATATTTTACTTCAACAGGTATGAGAATTTCGCTTGTGCAATAAACAGTTTTATCAGCTTGAACTTTAGGGAAATTAGTTGCTGACGAAGAAATATTCAAAAATAGTAATGAATTCTGTGCAATATGGTTAAAAATAAATCCGTAAATTGTTTTTTTAAATGAAAGTAAATATATCCAGTAAAAGTATTGGCAGGCAGTGTGTACAACTTTATTTTAAATTTGGTGCAATTAAATGAGTATCAATTGCAATAGAAATGCTATTGTTGTAAAACCTCATGTTTTACCTTTCTCAAAACATTTTACAATTGTATTCATGAATAAATTTCCAAATTTTTATTCTTTTTTTTCCTACTTTGTTGGTTTTGATGTTTTGTGAAGTAATCCAATTAATTCAACTATATAAAGGCTTAACCAACTGAGTGAGGTGTAAACTGTGTGTGAACAGTACTTTTTCACACAGTAAGCAAAATAAACAAAAAGGTCAAAATTAAAATCATTAAAACAAATCAATATTTATTTGTAAATAACGCTCCTGGCTTTCATATCTATTTACAAGGACGACTCTGATAAAAGTTATGTACACATTTTACATAAATACATTTCAGTCTTAAAATCATTCACATGAGATTCTTGTTCCCATATTTCAATCAGTTGGAAAATAGGATGAATATTTCTTATTGAACATAAAAAAGGGATTTACATTCAGTGGAAGTGATTTTGAAGATTGTTCTCAATTTATTTTTATCTCTATCATTATTGGAATTTTCCCTGTCTGGCAACACATATGCCAATGGCAGTAATAGCAAGTACATTTCCATTACTACCTCTGGGTAGGTATCTATTGCCATCTAATTTAACTGAATAGATATATATCTAAAACTAATTGCATCTGGAAATGTATCTACTGCGTGAAAATATATTTAGTAGCCAAACGTCGTTTAAATCTTGTTTCGATCCAATGAAAGTCATTTGAGAAATCTCATTTGTCCGTTTTCTTCAGACGAATGAGACATATGTGTGAAACAACATCATTTGAGGTTGAAAGCTATATTGTGTTAGATTGTACAGATTACATAGAATATGTTCCTGATAGTGTGTATAAAATATTGCACATGAACACATAAAATCACAAGTAAAATATCCATTACAAACATTCGAGTTTTTTCCTAAATAACACAATGACATTTCTGACATTTTTGTACAAAACTGACATCGAGGGCTTTCAAAATCAGCAAAAGATAAAGTTGCCTCCAGTGGGAATCAATCTCACAACACCAACCATCTATGGATCAGAATTCTAATGCCTTCTAATGCCTTACCTTAGTTTTTGTTGATTTTGAGACCCCTCGATGTCAATTCTGTACAAAAATGCCAGAAATGTCAGATTTATGTTATTTAGGAAAAATTTGATTGCAGTGACAAGTTTATTTCCAATAAAACAAAAAACAATTGCAGTTTTAGGAGAACAATTATCTGAAACACATGGGTAAAGATATGATCAAATTTTATTATAATGTCCTTTTTAATCTTGCTAATGTACATTACATCAAATCTCACTTTTACACTGATAGTGTCTACATTAATTTTGCTGCTGGAAATCAATTTCACTTACTCTGCCATGAGCTTAACACTTTCATAAATACAAAGCATTCTAGCTGAAAGTAACATCATTTGGCTCTGCGGATCAGTACCAACATAGAGCCTCTATTTTCACTCTCAAAATTGGACATTTAGTTTGATGTTCACAGTATCCTTTATGGAAACTAATGACAGACGGCGACAAAAACAATTATTATTATAATTATTAATGATGATGATGATGATGATGATGACGACAACGACGACGACGACGATGATGATGATGATGATGATCCTGTTTGGCTAGTTCGCTTTGTATACATTGCACAAAGTTCAAAGGTCCTATTTTATTGCAGTGTTTACTATTTTGTTTTGCTGATAATGCTGTTGATCCAGTCTGCGTACTGTGATACCTTGGTGTAGACTCCGGGATTCATCGCCTCAGCACAACCGAAGCCCCATGACACTATACCCATCAAGGTGAACTCATCCTTTCCGGGCAGCTGGCACATCAGAGGTCCTCCCGAATCCGCCTGAAAACAACAGGCATGAAAAATGTCAAATCAGGCCTTCTTGGTTAAAGTTTCAGAGTACGGATTCAAAAGTAAATCTGAAACTCGATATCAAGATGAGAATACGCATCAATTGTATCAAATTAGTCCCTGGCAAAGGTAACAAACAATAATCTAAACTGGTGAAACATCAAATTTCAAAAAACAAAAGCAAGTCTTATATTCAAACTTTTTGGTTGTTAATAGTTATTTACTAAATTGGCAAATTCGCAGACAAAACTCTGCCCTAGGGATGAGTGAAACTTCTGCTGATTGCTGGTCAATTTTCGTTAAGGGTCTTGTGCTACCACTTTTTTTACATTAAACCCAACAAACACACCTGACAGGAATCCTTCCGACCATTTTCGAAATCTCCGAAGCAGAGCATATGTTGCTCGATGAATCGTTCCTTGCTGCTCTGCAGGGTGTTGCAGTCCTCTGTGGCCACCCTGTCCACGTCGACCTGTAACAGCTCATCCGATTCTGGCCCACCGGAGAATGTGCGACCCCAACCTGTAAAGCAATCAAGGTACTAGGGTAATGTGTGGTTTCTGTTACATGTGGAACCCTTTTGAGTTTCAGATTCAGAGCAGTCATTGTATGGTGCCGATTAGACATATCTGTGTCCTACAAACGTTTTCTTATGGTGCAGAGAAACCTTTCGCAACTATGGATGAAAATTTTTCTGAATCTAAAACCCAAAAGGAAATGCACCTGTAACTTTCACGCCCAATAATATCAGTTCGAACACAAGATGGCATTCTGTTCTAGGATGTATTACCCCTACTGGTAAAGCAGTCCAGGAAAGAGTTAAATTAATTCCTGAACAAGTGTACAATCCAAAATAAAAAAATCCGATTTAAAGCTTTTATGAAGGCTGTTTTTTTACCTAAGACCCAGCATGTGTGCCCTACGGGGACGGAATCTGAGGTTCCCGAGAAGCAGGCTGGTAATATCCGCTCTGTGTACGTGACTGGGGGTCTGAACCTGAAATGATATGAAGTCAAGAAATTAAGTAGCAAAATGTTCCGCTTTTCTTGGCGTGCCCTTCTAGCTTTACAGAAATTATGGGGTCGCTTTCTCTATTTAAAAGTTGTGAAGAAGAATGAGAAGACTAAATTGCAAAAAATAAAGAGATTCGATCAATAAGGCAATTCTTTGCGAAGTCACCAAAGCATGCTAGAATTACTACTAAATAAATAACTATGTTCGAAATCTTCAGATTTGTTCCCTTTTGAGCTGTTGACACAGGGATAGCAAAAAGCAGCTTCAATAATTATAATAAATTTGACCTTTTCCGTAATTCGGGATTACTCTCTAATTTACGTCAATTAGATGAGCTTTACAGAAGCAACGGTGAATGAACTACTTTGCATTTAGAGTTTGACACAAGCACAACATACCTGATATGACGTATTGGGTTAGAATTGCTGATAATTGTGTAAGAGATCTGGGCTCAAATTTGATCAGAATCTATTTTTCATGATTCTTATTTCTTTAATTGACTGGACCAGGATTTGGGGAAAAAATCAAATTTCTCTTCATGGTTTAAAATTTTGGGAATATTAATTTTGGATTGGAGTTTGCTTTCAGCATATCCATGAATGGCGGGTAAAATGACACATCTCCTGCTTAAAACATACCCAGGTGTTCTTGCACTCTGTGCCTTGCCCATGATCTATGTATCAGCATTGGAGACTGGCCCCTCTGCTAGGTCCACCATAAGGGTTAAAGGAAGCGATCTTCCATTAGAAACTTACTTGACGACAGCTATGTCTTGATCGGTGATGATGTCGTCGTAGTCTTCGTGGATCCAAACATCGGTGGAGACTACTTCCCTGCAGCCCAGCTCCCCGCAATTCCTCGTCGTGTCATGAGCTCCCAGATACCATGTTTCACCAACTCTGTTCAGAATGTATACAAATTAATAAATCATACAGTAATGAGTTTTTATTCAGCTGTCCAATCACTTGCAGAGACACTATTCCTAATTGTAGACAGACTGGTTAACACTGAAAATTTATGCACCAAAGAAGATTTCGTTTGGTAAGAATGGATGTGATTGGCATTTCAAATTGAATAATTTATTTTAGAAATATTCATTATAATTCCCTATGGCTGGTTACGCCTACTGAATTCACATCCAATTTCGTGCCCCACATTTCAAACTCTATTCATTAACATGACACCATTCTATTAGACAATAGAGACTAAGATCACAGGATTTCTTCAGACAATTTAGACAATCCGTCAAAGATAAAGAGACAGACCACAACAAAACGTAGTAACGTGTCTTATTTACTATTGAATTAAAGTATGCAGTCTTTCTCGATTTTCCCCATAGGTAATTTGTGAAAGTTTTCAGTTGTGTGTGTCTGTCCATGGAGTGGTGTCCAGTTCTACTGTATCATGAAATATGGCCAATTCTCCCTCTGGTCCTATTGCATCATGGGATCCCTATTGAAGGCCCCCTTTTTATGTAACCCACACATATCTTAGCAAGTGGGTAAGTTTGGTCCTCCACTAAAAAGCATTCTTGTCTTTGCATTGCAGTTCTATGCGTATAATATATGAGATGAACAACACAGAATCAGATTCATTGAATGCGATTTGGTGTGTGTAAAACGTGAATGCCTTCTTGACTGAGATAATATTAGATCGAGCAATATCCTGGCAGATTAGATTTTTTTTATGAAAAAAAGCATATTTGCCCAAGAATTTATGATGAGTACAACACTTACAGTGGATCACAATGCGCCGCTGTGACAATGTATTCATTGCTTATCAGTGTTCCTCCACAAAGATGGGAATCTACATCTAATAAAATAGAAAGTCATAGTTCATGAGTCTCATAAGAGCAGTGATTGAATAAGTAGGCTCGTGAAAAGATGTGAGCACACAGGACAGGTAATGCCGATTAAAGTATCACGATCACTGATAAATCCGTAAACGGCAACGACAATCAATTTCACCTTGGTTCGATGGAACTGTTCCGACAATTTCTAAAGGCTACCTTTGCTATTTATTAAGAAATTCCCACTCGAGAGTCATTTCTAATTTATTGCATACTCATGTAGACTCAGTAAAAAGGGGTGGCCATGTGTCTTACAGTCCATTGTAACTTGATTTTGTGATTCCTTTACTCACAGTTGATTTGGGCATTGTTTAAATTTATTGGGGTATCCATTAGCTGTGGATAAACACGGGAATGCGCTTAATAATTCATAAAAGTACAACTTTCTTTTTAAAATTTATGTTTGCTGCATTTTAAAAGAAACAAACATTTTTAAAATATTTTAAGATACTTTGTCGTAGAAAATGATAAATTAAAAAACAAATTCTTCAAAATCATACGTTTTCTCAAGGGATACATTCCTTGAAAACGCAAATATGATTTCAAACCAAAAAGCTCTCCTACAACCATTCAATTTTTGTGGACAAAAAGAATTGTCTATTCATATAGACTGAAGGTTCTATATCTACCATTTCCATCTCTTTGTGTAGCCATCCACGGCCATGATCCAGGCACCACTTCATCTCCTCCCACTATTCGTTGGTTACTTGAACCCAGGTTCGGCGCTATTTCCGCAACGCCGCAAACTGTCAGTTCTGAAAGAAAATCCGTTGTTTATTGAGAACACTTTATCTGACATGACAATTTTATAGTAGGAAATTATTGTTAATTTCTATTAATTATTTTGAAATGGATCTTTGGTTCAATTTCTATAGGTGGTTGGAACTCACCACAACGGTCTCCTGAAAACCCAGGGGCACAATCGCAATGTGCATGGGTGGCATTCAGATGGAGGCACTTTCCATCGTTTTCACATGTGATTCCTTCACAGTTAGGATTCACAGCTGAAGCAAATCATATTATTTCATTAAACTTGACTGTTTACTCAAATCAGATCAGGTCAAGTCGTGAGAATTGCTGAAACATAAGGAAGTTCGAAATCGAAATTGAAAGAATTTCAAAAATTAATAATTGTCCAGGGCGTATCCCGGATTTTACATGTGTCAACTCACTTTGACAGTTGGATCCTGTGTAGCCGTTATTACAGTCACACCGATAGGTATCTCCTACGTCCTCACATATTCCGTTTACACATGGGTTAGTCGAGCAGTCGTTGAATTCTACAGTCAAGTTACAACACAATTTAAAACATGATTCTCATGATATTGTGGACCATCTCAGACAAAGAGAACGAAATAGATAGACAAACAAACATTTCTAGAAAATGAAAAATAGCAGAAACAGAAAAAGACAGACAGAGAGACATGTAAAGATAGGTAGACCATTTGTTTACCTGCTGTAGCCAGGGCGAGGAAACCATTTCCCACTCTGGTCTGATCGGAGGTGAATCTGATCGTCATCGAGTTCGTCAAGCTCCTTATCGAAGCAGCGGAAAAGTGAGAGTTCTTGCAAATCCTCAGTATCAGATTGTCCGGACTTCTCTCTCCTGTAAAAGTATCATCGTGTCGAACAAATTTGGCATTTAGCTTTATGTGTTAAGTTTTTCAATAGCTTTCTTCAACTTGTAAAATTGTTTGTCTGATCACATTGAAAATAAGCTGAAACACCCTCTTTGTACATGATCTCCCTTCTGTTACTTGAAAGGGTAAACAAAAAGGTGTGAGAAATTCTACAAACAGATATCAATCAAATTAAACATATTCCTTTGTTGTCCGAATAGACGCTGTCACAAACCGTAATGCTGTACACGAACTTAACAGTTCAAATTCAAGAATACTTACCATCGTAAATTTCAATGGGATCGTAACATTTTGTTTCAGATTCGATATCCAGTTCGATGAAGGTGAGCTTTACTAGATTAGATTCCCCGGCCTGAACAGTAATCTCCTGAGTGGTCAGCAGTGGGTATTCTTTAGGCCAGTTTATTGACGAGAGAAACATGGGGGTGCGTTCCACGGAAATATCAGGTTGGACAGAGCTAACAACTGAAATCAAATTAAACAACACATCACAAAAGATGGACTAGATGTTGTGCGGTTACAAGCCATACCTTCAATGCTTTTAATGAAATGAAATGAGAATGATAACTTCGAAGTTGTATGCGTATCATCCAGTGTAATTGAGTTTCTCACTTGGACAGGGGTCTAGATGCGGACAGTGACAGATGTGGTAAACACCGCCCTGCAGGCAGTAGTCATTGTTCGTGTTCAGTTTACCCAACCAGCATGAGAACACACTGCATTGATCAAACTCTAAAATAGAAACACCAAGACAACCGTCAACAATTTGTTACTGAAGGTCCCTAAATGCCTGAATTTCCGAAGTGCGGTCTGCCAAAAGTTATTTTCCACAAAAGATTAATTCATCACCCGGACATTGTGATTGGAATTCCTGGTAGATTTCAAAAGTAAATAGTCCATTACAAAGATACAGTACATAAAACGAGGAGTCCAACCAGGACGAACAAAAATTGTGCGCTTACCTGTACAGAGGTCTCCCGAGTAGTTATCCGGACAGTCGCAGCTGTACGAGAAATCCCCATCGACGCACGTGCCTCCATTAGCGCACTTATGCCCGATACAATCGTTCGGATCGGTTAGTTCGATATGCGTGAAGTCAACCGTATACGTTCCGTCAGGGGCCCCTGCGCTTTGCCACATCTATGACGCAACGAAAGAGTAACACCACATCCTTTTACAAGTCAAACTACGTCTGGAGGCTAATATCAAAAGAAAATCCTCCTGCGTGACCGAAAGAGGTGTACCGCCCGTGGCATATCATCACTCATTCTAAAGGGCTAGGGTACCCCCTGTCCTGTCTTGGGGTACCCCCATCCTACCTGGGAGGTAACCCCTGTCCTGTCCACTTAGGGTACTCCCTGTCCTTTCCTGGCTGGTGTACCCTTCCTGGGACAGGACCTGAAATAGGACTGGTGATGGGACTAGGGGGTACCCCTATCTAGAAAGAACCTGGGACCAGAGGGTGGGATACCCTCCCCTGTGAACTGACAAACAAAAACCAAAATATTACCTTCCCTCGTACTTCGTACACGGGCGGTAAAAATCTATTCACCAATTTTGATTACATTTGGTGTCAGTAGGTCTGAGTGACGCTGTTAATGAAATAGATCAGTCCGAAAATATTTATCCTATTTCTCAAAATTGTTGTGTGACGAATGATTATTCACCATTTCAGAGTTAAATCCAGAAAATGTATAGTTTTTGCATTATGATTCGTCTCAGTGTAAATTACCACTGGGCCAAATTGACCTAAATTATGATTGCGTATCAATGAAATCAATCAATTGATCACAATGCCAACATCTATGAACTAACACTCGTCTTCATGTGATTACGGGATACGAAGTAGTTTTATGAAGTTCTGATTATGCATTCAAAATTCTTGCTTAGGGTTCGAGACTTACGACTATAGTTATCTGATTTGTAGTGGAATTGAACATTGCAGGTCCTTCGTTACAGAATGGTTTGTACTGAAATTTTCGATCATCTCCTGTAACGCACAAAAAGCAGAAAATATAAAATATGACAGTGCGTATGTGAAGAGATCTTAATGCTTTTTGTTGTAAATGAAAATAAGGTTATTCAATTACATGACTGATATTTTGAGCTGAAAATATTTCAACCAAGCGGAAATGATGAGCTTTTTTTCTAATCAGTAAAAAGAAACAATTTTAAAACTTCCCCTGTTAAATTAACTTATTTCAATACCTACGCACGCGCAAGCAATCTGCTCTGTAAGAATGGTCCAACTTTCAAATTCTAACCACTTGCATGATTGAAAAATAAAGCAGCCAACGTCTTGGCAACCAGGTCTATCAAATGACGTAATACGACGTGGCATATTATGACGCTACGTGTGTACAGTTTTGGGCACGATTCCATGGGCATGATCACCTAGTCTTATCAAATTCCATTTTATAGACAATGAAAGAATTTGGACACGGGGGCGTCCCAGGCTGCCCCCTTAGATCCGCCAATGGTCTAAAATATCTTTGTGTAACGTAAACTCGAACCTTGCGGCATGATGTTTTCCCGTGGGTCCACTGAGGCAAAAATTGTGATCGTATCCGCCTCCTGGTACATTGTTTAAAACATCTCCTAGTCTTTTCCCGTTTCTCAGATCAAAAATTGTACCAGTAACGTTTGCTTTTACTCCTGTTTACAAAAGTATAAATCGTTGATTTTCGGAGGCTTAAAGAAATTAAAACATAATTTGAATCTTATTTCTACACACGCGAAAATATGACACGCTAAACCAATGCGATCTATCTTTTTAATGCAAAATTCCCCTTTAGTTTTCTCTGAAAAGCCAACTTGTTGTAATGGACAGGTAAAGTTTAATTTAATGTGCACTCACCAGTAGGTATGAGGTCCTCTGTTACTGGCAAGTACTTATTTGCTAATATACTAACATTATGCTCATAAATTGTCCCTTTGTTCTGGAATAACAAGAATGCAATATCGGTCAGTGTTCATTTCTTCATTCGTGTGCCGAAGCGGGTCATCATTGGCCGTTTAGCCCCTGTTTGGTATCAGTAAGGTCATATTAAATAATGGTCAATTAATTTCCTAAATATGACCATAGGATTTTTTTTCAAATACTCACGTGTCCAGCAAGGTTAAAATATGCATGATTCGTTAGATTAATAGGTGTTGCTTTGCCATGAGTACTTGCTGTGAAATTGATGATAATACTGTTGTCATCAGTTAGCTGGTAAGTCACGAATGCTTTCACCTTGCCGGGATAGCCTTAAATTTGGAAACAGTAAATCATTTAGCAAATTTAAATAATTGTGTCAAAGAATTAAAATTACAAACATTGAATTGATTTGGCCAATACATATCAACAGTTTCGACACTCTCACATAACAAGAAAGTTGAAGGCTTGAAAACATGAATTTCTAAAGGAATTCTAGAAGTCAAATTTATTGAATTGATATTTCGCCAAATTAGCACATCTCAAATTTATTTATTCAGTCTCATTTCAAGACACGATAAGAAAAACAGTTGGCCCTAACAATAAACGAGAGCCCTTTCCCATCAAATCAACTGCCAATCTAAGAGCGAAAATGTAGTGTGTCTCTGTTGTGCGTCTTTCATCTCTATTCTTTGTTCGGAAAGATATTCGTAGTGGAGACTGATATTTAATTGTATTCGGAAATTAAGTTTGCTTTGAGCTATTATTGAATATTCCTGTTCTAAAGTCCTTCCTTTTGATGATTTATGTCACATAAAGCTTTTAAATTGTAGAACATTTAATAATTTGCTCTATCTCTGCTTGCATCTTTCTCTGTTTGAAAGAAAGAGAACAGAGACAGAGCAAATATTCCTCTTCTCAGAAAACAGAGTCTGAAATCAGATAAGAGATCTATCAAAAGGAAGGATTTCACAAGAGGAATGAAAACTCAGAACAAATTTAATTTCCTAACACTAATATCATCGTGAATATCGGTCTATCTGAGTGGATGCCTCTAACATTAACCAATTGCATGAGGACACTGTAATTGAAACACACCGAAAGTAAAAGAGGCGTCGAAAAATTAAAATATGGAAAAAAATCTAAGATTTAAACCACAAGTAAACTGTACGAGCTCTCAATGAGTATCAATTTACCTTTTCAAGAAATGTTGAGAAGGGATTATTACCTTGATCTCGATCAAGACTTGTTATCGTAAATTTTACATATCCTTTGTCATTGTTCGCTTCACCTTCCCAAATTCGCTACAAAGATCATACTAAAAGTAAGTTTTTACTGTAAACGAGACTCTTTGTGAGATGCAGCGATACGTAGGAATGCAAACGAAGTTCGGCACAGTATACCTTGCTCCAATTGTCTATTCCACCATGCAGATGATTTTCTCCGTTGTTAATAGTCAGTTTATATTGAACACCGTCAATTACAAAAGTTCCCTTCGCAATCCTATTGGCGTATCTTCCAACTGACGAACCAAAGAAATGTTATATTAACCAAATAAAGCCTACATGTACTGATATTTGTGTGTAGTTGTTGATAGTTCAAGGTTTCAGCTGCA
>JBCAUG010670000.1:0-13737 GCA_038406175.1 Haplosyllis leylae | reverse complement strand
CCCCCCCCCCCCCCCCCCCCCCCCCCCCCCCCCCCCCCCCCCCCCCCCCCCCCCCCCCCCCCCCCCCCCCACCCGAGCCAGGTCCAGCCATTTTGACATTTTTTTTCTTTTGAATTTTTTTTTTTTTTGAATTTTTTTTTTGAATTTTTTTTCCTCCAAATTTTTTTTGGGGGACATAAGTCCCCAGGGATAGGCTTGCTATGCCGCGGGCGGTATGCCTCTTGCGTTCACGCAGGAGGACTTTCTTGTTTGACACTTATTTATGCTTCAGTGATTTGTCTGATTCCCTGAAGTTCCGTTCTATTTGGGAATAACTCGTATTGTTTTGAAAACAACATTTTGAATTTTCACGATTTTCTCCAAATATGGTAACAAGTATATTTCTTTAACTTTTTTTACGGAGACTAGTCATATTCGTTTGGTCGTGTAAGAATCACCCTTCGCCAATAGTAAAAATTTTTTTGTGCATATTTTGTTTGTACCCACCATATGCTGTGTGTTTTTGGTAGACATAATGCTAACACTGCGATATTAATAACGGGCTGAAAAACGCTACGTGTAAACACTCCTTTACACGCGCTCGTAACGGGTAAACGGAACTACACCGGGCCCCGCTTAGAACGCGCAAATAGATGCAAAGAAAACTGTTCGTTATAGGAGGTTGTTCGCAGGAACCGAAACTTTTTAACATTGCTGTCAGTGGTTTTGATACAAAGGAATCTGCTCGTTGTAGCCGAAGCAGTTAGTGGGATCCAGTGTAATTCAAACACTGATCAGAAGTGTTTGTCTCTCAGAAAAAAGTTGTTCGTTTTTGACGGATGCTCGTTAGCAACCGAACTCGTTGTAAGCGGGACCCACTGTAATTCTCACGAGTATTCCGCGACATATATAAACGTGAAATAAAATGCACAAGTCATTCCATGTGGTTCCTTTCTCTTTATTCCGCGGACTATGTACAACATGATCACTCTGGTCTGGATTTCAGCCTATCATTATCATCATCAAATTTCAAAGTGTTTCTTCCCCACCCGCGGTAAAAAAAATCACGTTCACTACACTTGAAAGTTTCGGCTGCTGGATTTTACCCTCAATGGAGGTAACAATGGCACATATCCAGTAATTGAAATGCATGTGGTTTCACCTCGAAATGAAAAATTGTTACTGAAATAAAACGAACAGAAAAACGATGACACAGGAAAGATCGAACGCGTTAAGGTCCGTTCACACCGAACGACTCACGTAACGTTGACGGGCGCCACTTTCGAATGGATTGCATATCTATTATGCCCGTCAACGTAACTGGATCCATAACGGGATCGCTCAGTGTGAACAGACCTTTAGGGTCATTAACACCGATGACGAACGAAAAAGTAAAAATTTTCTTTGACGTTTTCCGTTGTCCAGTATGACAGGTACACTGAATTTAATAAGAAACAAATTTCTTGGCGATTTCGCCACACCAATCGCTCAGTGTGAACGGACCGTTAAAAGTATTCGCCAGGAGACTTGCATTCTGTTCCTAAAACCTGTTTTAATTGTATTGGAAATGTTCTGAAGCCGATGGAACATCTGTTAATAACTTTGAACAACAACAGGAAGTAAGTAATGGTTGACCTTAACTTTGCCCCATTATGCCGGCACGTATTGTACATCGTTGTATTTCAACAAAATGCTTCAGTTTACGGAAAAAACACAAACAAATAAACTAAGAAAAAAAAAAAAGTCACTGAATTATGCGAGTCACAAACAACATGGAGATCCAAGTTTGGTTTTTCCATCCACCCCTCCCCCCCCCCCCCCCGGCTCTTCGTCTTTGCGCCCGTAACCCCGACTCCCCATCAGGATGATGAGCTTTCCTCACTGATTTCCTTCATCTGCTGCTGCTCACCATACAACCGAGGAACCGGCGCCTTGTTCTGCACAAAAAAACCCCAGAAAATAGCCGAGTCAGTTTAAAAGTTTATCATTTCTTTCTTTGCAGGTCAAATTATTTGGTAGATATCCAAAATACCACAATTAATGGTGATTCTATTCTAAAGTAGAAATTCTGCTGTTTTTGTAGTCAAAACTTCATTGAAAAATTACTAAAAACTTGCACGAGACTGGTGTAAATAAAGGATGACCTCTGAGGAATAAGCATAAAACAGTAAGGGAGTGTGCACACTGTCAGATTCCGATTCTGATGTGGGTTCCATAGCAATGCACAGTAATATTATCAGAATCGGACACTTTATCTGAATCGAAATCGAGCAATGTGAAAGCATCGTAAGACATACTTGTCTTCAAATAACCATTGGCTATTCAAATGTTGTTGTTGTTTTTTAATTTTTTTTTCTTACAAACGTTTCTAATCTCCTCAATCTTAATAATATTTAAACAACCCACCAGTTGTGCCGCTCTCTCCGCAAGTTTATCAAACGTCCAATGGTGAATCTGTTGAAATAAAATTGATGGAATCAGTTATATTCTCAAGTAAATCTTGCTGCAGAACATTTTTATATGAATGAGTGCATGCATTTACATTTTATTAAGAACAAATCAAAAAATGTTAAATGCAAAAAATGGTAAGTCTTAAGTAGGCCAAGGCAATAAAAAATTTTTGTTGAGGGCTGGAAGTAGATTTAGCAGCATCAATAAGTTCAACTTTTTAACACAACTAACCCGCTATATCATAAACGCCACAAGTTTGTGGCGGGTAAAAATCGCATCCAGAGGATGCGTTTTATTCTAATGATTTAAAAAATAACTTACCGCGAGCTGGCTGGGAGTAGCTAACCCCTGTACTCGAGTCAACTGACCAAAGTCCGGAGATTCTATGGGATGTAACTGTAAAGAAAACACAATAGAAAGAAAATATTACATGACTGAAAATCACGGGAAGATAATAGACTTTGGTGTCCGGAGTTCAGATTGAAAGTAGTCCGGTAGTCCGTCACTAGTTAAAATCATCCAGGGCAAGTTAAAATTTTCATCAACTTGACCAGTTAAAATTTCTTTCAATTGGTATAAGTTAAACTATTAAATAAGGTCAAATTAAGATAATCATACAAGGGTATACTGTGGGGTATTTTTCAGTAGCATTCTAAATATAATTTGGCTCTGATGGTCTTTTGTTTGACTAATTTAAGTTAAAATCTTCCCGAACTAATAAGTTTTCTGATCGGTCCAAAAATGGAAAAGGAAGTCTAATTTGCCTTTTAAAATTTAAAAGACTATCTGGCGGCTCACACTTCGTTGGGGGTGTCGTCTGGTTAAGCCCGTCGTTTTCTGCTGTCTTGTTAAGGTCACAAAGACAGACCGCGATTCTTCTATTTTTAGTATATATAGATAATTTGACGTCACGTCTGTCTTGAGTAACAAGAAAGTCCTCCTGCGTGACCGCAAGAGGCCTACCGCCCGCCGCGTAACATCACTCGCTCTCCTGGGGGAGGGGGTGGTACCCTCTGTCCTGGCCGGGGGAGGGGTAACCCTGTCCTCGCCAGGGGGTACCTTGATGGGAGGGGTCCCCCCTCCCTGTACTGGCTGGGGTACCCCCCCCCCCAGCAGGACCTGGAACAGGAGTTTTGACAGGACCAGTGACAGGACTAGAGGTATCCCCCCCCCCGAAAGGATCTGGGACCAGAGGCTCCGAAGGGACTGGGACCACAGATTGGGGAAACCCCCTCCCGGTGAACAGACAGACAAACTGAAAACATTACCTTCCCGTCATACTTCGTACGCGGGTGGTAAAAATGCCCCCTCCCACACATTACACTAATAAGAAATTAAAGAGTGAAGGACAGAAGGTTCATCATCATCATTAAAATAATGTATAGAAGACTTACCGCGCAGACTCGGAACCGATAGAGGAGCCGAGAGGAAGACATGAGGGGCCCCTGACTGATGTCTATGTGATCTCCCATCCTGTACAACGTCACTGTTGAACCGTTGGGGGACTTCGCAGCCATTGACGGGATCTGAGCCGTTTTGAATCTGTAAAAGGAGAAAGGAGTGATTATGCTCTACACTGTATAAAATCAACCGTATCACTTTCATTTTTTAGTCGACAGCGACACTACAAGGATTTAATACACGGTTTCCACTGCATGAAATAATGGTCTGTTTACACTTAACGTCTGCGTCTGTGCCAACTTTATCATTGTGTTAATGGTGCTGCAAATGTTGATACAGAGAACGGGTTTGAGCCCATTCTCTGCTTGTGCATTTGGGTCACCATTCACTCAATACAAAACTTGACACAAACGTTGACATTGACGCAAACGCAGATGTAAAGTGTAAACAGAGCTTAAGAAGGCACTGCAATTCTGAAAGATCAATAATCTGCAGTAATATTCCGCATGCATAAAATAGAATGAAGAATATTATTGGCGGAAGGTTGCCAAACAACTGTAGTCAAGTCTTTTTTCCGTGTTAATTTCTCCTCAAAGGATTCGTGTGACCCTTTGAATGCAAGTATGGACTAGTAGTTTTGAAATACTATTTCAAAGAGTAGAATGAATAAACTTCTTTATATCTTGGGGTACACCGTTTTCATAATTGCCAACAAAGTGATAAGGTAGTTTATTTTAAAGATAAAATAACGAAGATTACTTGTTGTATTGAAACATGTCCAAAGCGACAGAAGCGTCGACTTCCAGTCTCTCAAACTTCAAGTCGTCGAACTGCAATCTCGTTCCCATTCCGCTCAAGCACCGTAATTCAGACTGAAAAACACAAATTACACAACGCAAATACTACACGGGCCCTCTGTCTAGTGACAACTTATACTGCGAAAGATCAGACAATTCTACTGCAAGATCCGGGGGAACCCTAAAAGTACTCGTTACCATCTGATGCTATGTTCTCAAATTTTTTAAACAGCAGCAACTCTTTCTAATTACCACTCGACTGATTCATGAACAGACTGCGTTCCGCATACAGAAAGTAAAACAGATGCAAATGCAACGTAATCATTGGAAGCCGGTGCTTGTTGTTATCTAGTGCTCGTTATAACTAAACTTTTAAACAACATAACTGTCAATAATAATTTCGATGCAAAGAAATTTTATCGTCGTAACTGGCTGCTCTTTCTAACCGAACTCGTTCTAAGCGTTACCCAGTGTAATTAAATGGTTGGACAATGTGCTCAGAAAGACACTCACGGTTGATGGATTCCAGTCGGTAAGTTTAAGGTCTGCATCGTACACAAAGCTCCCACTCCGCACTGCGTGAAATCAAAACAAAAATCAGCATTTACTGACACACTTCCGAGTTGTAAACCAACAAGACAGCACCCATTAGCATTACGAGGCAATACCGACCACGCCTGTGTAGGGGGAAAGATCCCCTACCCAACTGGAGGGTGCGTGTCCTTGCTATCTGGCTCTTCGTATGGGGCTTGGGGGTGGCTGGGCCCTCCTTCCTGTTTGTCCCTGTGCACCATGGTATGGAGACCCCCTGTGGCCAGATGGACACACGTGGGTCGAATCATTCATTACCTTGCCGTAATAATCCATAGAAAACAGAAAGAATTACAATTCGAATTCAATTTCTTCATTTCACCGAATTTCCCACTCCAAAAAAAAAGTTCAAAACTTAAGCTGACGGACACGCACATATGAGAGATTTAGGCAGCGCATGAACATGCGTTAACATTGTTTGCTGTAGAACTGAAAGAGTAGGAGAAACACATTGAGATGCTATGAAATTTCATTTGCGAGGAACTATGCCTTCCCCCTCAGAAGTGGTTTATTTCACGTAACTAACAGTAACTTACCGTTCGGTTTGGGGAAACTGCACAGCTCAACAAAGTATTCGTCTTTAAACGCCGTTTCCAACATCTGTCCCAAGATGAACGAGCACGAACGCCAAAACGCCTGCAACGCAAAACGGGATATATTAGAACCGGTATTGCAGAACCACTGCACTGTTGACTTTAACGAGCATTTACACTGGTGACTGCAAGTGCGACTCTCCGTACTTCGGTACACACCGGTTTAAATGTTCCTTTACATGACGAAGTAATTGTACTGCTTAACAGTCCAAATGACTAAAATCAAATACTTTAATTTGTTTCACAGGTTGCCTTTGATGCTCACTGCACAAAGTAAAGGCAAACATAGAAGTCATTTTTACCGCCCACATTCCGAAGGAATGGAGAAGGTAATACTTTCAGATTTTCTGTCTGTCCACAACTGGGCGGGGGTGGGGGGGGGTGTATCCCCAGTCCAATGTTCTTTCCCTAGTCCCATGTCTTTTCCAGGGGTGGTACCCCAGTCGCTGGTTCCATGTCCCATACAGGGGGGGGGGGTACCCCAGAACAGCCCCCCCAGGACTGGGGTACCCTGCCAGCCAGGACTGGGGTACCCCCCTAGCCAGGACTGGGGTACCCTCCCCGGCCAGGACTGGGGTACCTCTTCCCCCGGGCAGGTATGTCTCGTGCGGTTTCCCGCAGGAGGACTTTCTTTCTCCCATTATTTGCAACCGATCTGACAGAACAGTGCTATTTACGGTAACAGAGCTGATGGCTCGATGCAGGGTTCCCACTTTTTTCCTCTCAAGAAATTCCCTGACTTTTCCAGTACTTCTGACATTTTCCCCTGACTTTTTTCCAAAGCCAAAAACAAATCAATTCCTGTTCCAAATGAGTTTCCAATAACAAGAAGCTAAACTCAATGAAGATCATTAAATTGTATTAAAATGTTACTTCTGTCCCTAATATTCAGTGATGACTGACATTTTTTTTCCATCTGTAATCAATTTTCAATAAAAATATGTCAAAAAACAACTGTTTTTGTACCTACTTTGTTACTTATATTTTATTATTTTCTGCTTATATTTTCCCTGACTTTCTCCTAAAATTTTAAAATTCCCTGACTTTTCCCTGACTGGAAAAACTTCTCTCATTTTTCCAGGTATTCCAGGTTTTCCAGTGCGAGTGGGAACCCTGAAATACCAACACGGTCATATGAATATGTATATATATGTCACGTCGCGCACTTTGATTCGGTGAGTGAAGCGAATGCTCACTCGCGCAGATTCGGAAAGCCCCAGCGGTCTGGTGGTGGTGGTGGTGGCGGTGGGGGATCCTGGGACTCCCAGCAGAGAGTTCACTCAAGGTACCATAAGCGCAGCGGCTGTTCGGTAGAGTGTCCTTCCTAGAACACAGGATGGACAAGTGGTCAGGGATAGACAAACGGCTAAGAACCCCAAAAAGGCGGCAAAGTGGGGTTATATACAGAGACGGTCCTTACATCACAAGTGACAGAGGCATTCCATGACATTTAGCACGTTCTCATGGCAGGTCAGGATAGGGTGGATCTTCTTGCGTAAGAGCGCCATTGGATCCTATGACCTTGGCCTCATGGAAGGTTCCACGAGATTTACGGTTACTAAAAAAGACATGAGCCCCGGTGATAGGCAACACATGTTCTGCGGCTGTGGACATGGATGTGGCACCGAAATTTTTGAAAATCGGTCACCATCGACGGGCATACAGTTGAGCTTACAGTACTCTCGTGTGACATATATATATATATGTATATATGTAATCTAGACACCATTGCAATGCTGTCTTTCATACAAATAATACTGGAGTATTAACAAATCATATTGTGCTCATTATAATCACAGTTGCTAACCACTTTTTTACCTCCAATAAAATATTTTCCCAGGTTTTATGTACTTTTCCCATGATTATTATGATTTTTTGTAAAATTCCATGCTTTTTCCAGGTTTTCCAGCTGTACTCTCATTTTTCAAGGTTGTCCAGGTAATGTGGGAACCCTATAAGGTGCCTAAAATGACAAAAATGTGTCCAAAAATTGCCAATGCCTGTCCTGCACAAGCCATCCCATCTCTGTGATGTGAAATGGGCAAATATTATCGAAATTTTAGTCTCTCTTCACATGGATTCCACATCCTGTTAGCACCGGATTGGTTACCAGTATTAGCTAATCAAAATATATGCATTTCCATAATACTCCAATATGCGTCTCTCTACATGCCCCTATATAGCCTATCCGAGCGGGATATAGGTGCCTACATATGCCCTACACCGCCCCCCCTCCACACTCTGTCTTGAGCATTCTGATTGGTCAAGACTGCCCACCACAGTCAATCAGACAACTGGGATCTAGCCAACTCATTTACAGAAAATACTGTTTTTCCCCACCACACTCTTAATAAAGTATCTTCACACCCAGTTTAGATGAAATAGCTCACTCTAAATGAGCGTGCAATAAAAGTTTACATTGCCAGTGCTCCCATGAATATGAATCCAAACTCAAAAAATTATCGTTTTGCTACTATTTTCATAAAATTTATTCGAATTACCTCTGTTAAGCGCTAAGAGTAATCTTCATGATTTGTTCAACCTTTTTAGAAATTGACCAGCGAGATCATATATCAGATTTGACTTCATTTGTAGTTCCTCCCAAGTTTCGGGTATTAATTGCAACGAGTTGTATCTTTGAGTTCGCACTTTTCAGGATCAAGCAAATTCCACCATTTTATCCAGATGTTTAGCAAAATTCCAGGAATTTTTAAGTGGACCTCTCAATCATTTGGAATTGCGTTAACCTCTCATCCCCAAATAACCAATTGAGTTACCACCAACCTTTTGGCCCGTTCAGTAGCTTCACAGCTGATGTTGTCAAAGAAAGACTTCGTTTTATCATAAAAGTGGCTTGGTTCTTCATCAACTTCCTCTTCTCCTCCCGAGCCCTCTGCCTTCTCTTTTTCACCATTCACCACTTTATCGCCTGGTTACAAATTACACAACGTTTTCACATATTTTGCAAACACCACGCCAATTTGCTCTAAAAAGCTTATTCGTGACTGTCCTACCTTACAATCCTGAACCCAAATTTCTTATACCTATAGATTGTAAGGTATTGTGCAAACTATAGTACTTACTGATATTCAACTTCTTTAAATCTTCAATAATGTTTTCCTTATCAAATTTGGCATTTGAACTTTCAAAGTCGAAGTCTTCTTCAAATTTGAGTGGTTCCTTTGGCGGTTTGCTTATTTGTCTGCCTCGTGATCCACCTCGCGGTCCTCCTCTGCTAAACCCTCGATCTCTGAATCCTCCACCTTTGGAAGAGGAAAAAGTCGAGAACTCATTTCTACACCCCATTTCAGCAATGAAGCCACCACTTTGATTAGCAAACTTGTAATCTTCTTGACAAAACTGCAGAATTGGAAAACCATACCATTTGTGGAAGGAAATTAATTTTCCTTTGCTTTATTTTATTGATTCAAAAAAAGAAGAAGCAAGTCTTCTATGCAGAAATCAACAGTAAAAAGTTTTACTTCTTTTATACTATTGCATCAAATAAAATACCTCTTGCAGGTCTGTGTTGCTGCTGCTGCTGAATGTGGTTGCCACGGCCACGGAAACCTTGTCTGCCTCTTTCCGATCTCCCCCAGTCAGACTGATGATGCTGGTTTTGATGTGGCCTGGCTCGCTGCTCGTGATCACCTCGTCCTTCCCTTGTATGCTGCCTCTGATTAGACTGATGGTCAACTGGAGGGGTCCTTCTGTTCGGTGGTGGTGTGCTGCCTCGCGATCCTGAAGTTTACAGGATAGTATTAGCGAAAAGTCACTCACTCTACTGAAATTGTCTCGCCATGAATTACGGAAATTGCCTTCATCACCAAATAAGCACGAATTAGGCTAATTCGCAGTCCTTACGTTAACCTGTAAAAAAAATTAGCTTCAAGTATTAAATAAAGAGGTTAGTCAAACTAAACTATGGTCTGGTGTATTATAAAAAGTACCAAAGTTTCGTGAACTGAATGTTAAAACCCTTACCCTTACATGTAATCATGCACAAATTAAAATATATAAACGACGTGCTTCAAGTGCGGGTAGTTATGTTTTATCCTCAAAGCTGTGTTGGCGCTATATTATGCTTGATGAGGGTATGCCGTTACCAGTTTTTTTGAGAAGTTCCAAGAACTGAAATTAAGGAGAACCTTTTGCTCCAAGACACGGCGCTCACATTGTGATTTGATTTTGAAATACACTGCGTTCGGCTTGTAACCACTAAATGAGGGTAAAATGAAGCTGGTTGTCGTAACCAGTTATTCGCATAAAAACTTTATTTTACATTGCCGTCAATTATTTTGGAGCAAAGGAATCTTCTCGTAACATAATTCATTATGATCCAGTGTAATATTGACCTCAAATACAAAGGAACCTAAAACTTTGTACCCGAGAATTATATTTTAAAATTTCTATATTTCACCAAAACACTGCGAGGATTAACTGATGTACCATCTCGAGAATGCCATACTTTACGACACGGATTTACAGGCGGCACAACCACAATAAATCCAGGTAAAATTGGACATCGGATTTCCAATACATGCGTTTAGACCACATGGTTCCGAAAAATTCGCTCAGTAAATAACACATCAAATCACAGATAATTCCTATCAGAATGATTACCATATTCAATTCTCTACCTAAATAATAATTTTATTCCCCATTTTTGAATTACTAACTAGAATGTAATAATCCGATAAGTTTAATTGATCTCTATCAACTGCACAATTGTGCTAGATCACAGCCGTGGTGATAACATTGCACACTTAAAGACATACTCCCTGCAACCCAAGCACTCACGAGCAAAAATCAACACAGTAACATGAAAGCTGAAAGAAAATGCAAGTATCTGTGCGCCACTATCTTAGGTAAGGCAATCTATCTTTACGGAATATTCTAGAAACTACAAGCGACTACGCGTATTTACGGAAGCCCATTCCCAAGCATTCTAAGGTAACATTAAACATATTGTAAGAAGCCCTGGTAATAAGCTGCAGCAATTACCAGGTTTGGCAAGCGGGCGAGAATTGACTGTCTGCACACCTGCATCCATAGTTGGTGACTTCCTCTGTAGAAGGGGTGGTGTGGTACCACGCATACCTGCAAGACCACGCGATAGATGAACATTTGCATTATTTCTACTTCGTCGATACAAGTTTTATCTGAATTAGAACTAAATTTGTAAAAAGAAATCTTAAGTGTTGCCACTAATAACTCAATTGCATCAACAAAACTGTTAGCAATTACTGATTAGGTTTGCTTTTACCCTGACTTTTAGAATATTTCCCCGAGACATTTATAAATTTTACCATTTAGTTCCCCTGAGGGGCCCTCCCAGAAGTCGAGAACATGCTGTGCAAATTATCCAAATTAACTGAAATGTCCTTGCTGGATGAAACTACTTGTTTAGTATTTTCCAGGTTTACTAGTGTTGATGGGAACCCAGACTTGTAACAAAAAGAGACAGCATTCAATCTACTTCGAGCTATTTTACCTGCAGTTTTTCAAAGATTAAAAATCTTCACAACTTAATTTCCTTCTTCAATCTCTCCTTGATCCAGAAAGAATTTGGACATCTTATTACCATGACAAAAAATCAAAGGAATCAAACACAATCACTCTTCCATCAAGAAACCGTTCCCTGGCTAAGATACTCTACTTCCTTTTTGAACAAACTGAATAGGAAAGGTTCACATTTTTAGTCTTACCGGGGGCAGCTGAGGGTGGAGCCGGAGCTGCATTGAAATGCTGTT
Organism: Haplosyllis leylae; assembly: GCA_038406175.1. Taxonomy (NCBI): domain Eukaryota; kingdom Metazoa; phylum Annelida; class Polychaeta; order Phyllodocida; family Syllidae; genus Haplosyllis; species Haplosyllis leylae. The sequence continues at coordinate 2,172 of JBCAUG010670000.1, read as the reverse complement.
GCTGTGGAGGTACACCGGGAGCCAAAGCTTGACTGTAACTCTGGAAACCAAAAGGCGTATACTGGCTGGACACAGCGGCTCCTGAAAATGTTGGTGGTGCAGGTTGGGAAGCCGTTGCTGGCGCACTTGTCGACTGCGAGGACTGAATTCAAGAAAAGCATCAGCCACTTATTTTGAAATTCGACATAAAAGGGGTTTACACCAGAATCTTTTGCCAGTGGTTATTTTATTGGCAAAGTAACACTGGTCATAGAAATTACATCGGCTGTCAAGAAAATTTTTACTGTCCATGAAATTTGCCGACAGACCAGGATATTACCTGAAAAAAAAAACCAAACTTTTGAACACTAAAAATCAGAATAGTGTACCTTGATAATAGCAGGATCCTGAGGCAAGGATGACTGTGGAAGCGTTTGCTGTGGTTTGGGAGGTTCGCAGACATGAATATCTTTTATGTCGCTCCCTCTAAATATGATGTACTCAAACACCTCATCTCTGGGGGCCACAGGTCGGTCTGTTGGTCTATCCTCTGTACCAAATGATCTAACTGCAAAGTAAAGTTGGTACTGACTGACAGACAGAATATTAAAGGGCATGGTGTATTCTCCCCAGCTTCTGTTGTATTTCACCGTTTTCAAATCCTTTAAGGATATTTAGTACATAAAAAAGCCACTACACTATAATGACACCTAAAAACATTCAAACTGGTGTTGCCATCAGTATTGGTGCCATTGCTCAAAGTATCTGGCCTTCAGAAGTTAATTACACTGTACATATGGGCTAAATCCCATCTTTTTGCGAGATCACAATCACTAACCTTCCGTGTGAATAAAAAACTAACCTTTTGCAAGTGCCACAGTGCTCTCATTCGGATCTATGGTATACAGTATCCCTTCATATCTACAAAATTTTAACGTGCATCGTTATGACTGGACACATATGCATAAAAAATTAGCTGGAAACTTTTTGCGGTTGTTACAATAATGTGGAGTATCACTTTACATTCACTTTTCCAGGCCTTTTGTTAAGGATTTTGTGGTTGTGAAATGGACAAATTAATTCTAAAATCCACTGCATATCTATTATTCCACAATATTTATCTAATTTATTTGTGGATATTTTATGGTGGGCCATGTCAGATCTATAAAAAATTTGATATAGTCCATTTTCAAATCAAATTTGATTGGTAAAGTAATGTTGAGCAAAACCAGGATAAATTTTTTTTCGTAATTCTTACCGAATCTCCGCCTTTGATATAAGGCTGATTTTACTGCCAAGATATGGCGGTCTTTCGCTCATTTTTCGACTATCGGTTCAAAAAATTATCAATCTTCTCCACTTCTAAATTCTATGTTCGGAAGTTCTTCTTTTCATTCCGTTGAAGATTCAAATTTTTTGACCAACCCTGCAAAATAGAGACTTTTAATTGTGGGCATATAGTTCAAAGACATTGTTGTCTGATCAAAATATTTATCTCATAGCAAGAGCTACAAACATGGGTAAAAATCCGTTGCAAGCATAATGGCGATTTTTTTTTTCTTGAACCTGAATTTAACTTCGTGCGAAAATCCCAGACACTAGATATCCTCAAGAAATTGTCTGTCTGTAGTTAAACACGATAACTCTACACTACCATTTTTTTAAAAAAAAATACGAATAACTTACAGCACGATTGAAACCGATTTATAATCTACTTGCAACAAACACTCTCGCATACGCCATTGTACTGTGTGTGTGAGGAACGGAAGTCGCGCCTTCTGGGTTATGGGATGATGATTTTAGCACCCGAAAGTCATGCATATATGTATGAAAACGACCTAGTTACGGGAACGGATGTTTACATTTTACCTAGCACATGGCTAGGTCTTCCCCAAACATTTTCAAAAAAACGGCAGGAGAATATCACGTACAAACCACATTATTGCTCGTTATTCTTATGAGACCAAATACTTTAAAAATTTAGCAAATAAGGCAAATTGTTTAACACATTTTCCTTTTTCATGTACCGCAATGGTGAGTATACCTAATTTACACTATATCAATTGGAAATATGAAATGAAATGCCATCTTTCACTTTGTTCCCAGACCCAACACATTTCATTAACATTGCTAGGACTATGTGAAGAATATATTATCCGGTGTGCAGCACATCCGATTTGTTGCAACCGATGT
>JBCAUG010669889.1:0-13738 GCA_038406175.1 Haplosyllis leylae | reverse complement strand
CAACTGCTGTCACCCCCTGAGATTAAAGAACTAATGCTCTGACTGCTGACCAGGAGGAGCTCAGTTTTAGACTGGTATTGAGTAATCCACACGAAATAATAGTTGGTGGCATACACCAAAAAAGGTGTCCAGTAACACATTTCAATAGCAACTTCCAGTGCTCAATTATACTTCCGTGGATTCGAAATACATGCTACAAGAAGCTGAAAACTTGCTTCAAATAAAGAAGCCAACACACTGGCAACTCGTCTATCAAATGGATCTATCGAGAAGTATTTTTATGTAACTGTTCATGGAATAACCAAGATTTTGAATAGAAAAATCTACAGTGTCATTTTGGATTAAATTTACCTCCAAACAAAGGAGAGTACTACAAACCTACAGAAGTAGAGTGGAGCATTTTTAAAATATTTTCTGCATTTTTAGAAGTTTTACTTTTTGTAGTAAATTATCAATTTGACCTGATAGATACATCAAAAAGGTCATAAATATTACAAACTTTATATTTTTATATTTAATTCCTCCCACGTACGTAATACGATGATAAGGTAACGTTTTGACAGTGTCTGTTTGTCTGTCCACGGGGTGGGGTACCCTACTCACTGGTCCCTTCCAGGGGAGGGGTGTACCCCTGTCCTGGTCCTGGCTGGGGAGGGAAGGGTACCCCTGTCCTGTTCCTGGATGGGGGAGAGGGGTACCCCACCCCCTTGATCCTACCACCACCCAGACCCCAACACCCTACACCACCCTGTAGGAAGATCTATCAATTCTGACTATTTTGACGGTGCCAATCAATTCTGACTGGGTTTACAATGGTGGTCTATGAGAAAAAGATATTTGGAAGCATGGGGTAAAATTGAGGACACTTGTCAATAAAATGATATTGCAGAAATATACTTCATAATGGATAGATCCGAACTACATTTTAGTTTTACAATATATTTGGGGATGACTTAGATATTCACAAATTTGATCATAGGAAGTAAACAAATAGCATGATTTTTTTGCCATTTTTGACTTTTTTGTTTACTTCCTGATGCCAATCTGTGAATATCTGAGCCATCCCAAGATATACTTTAAGCACTAAAACATAGTTTGGATCTATCCATTATAAAGTATATTTATGCAACGTTATTTAGTAGACAAATGGCCTCAATTTTGCCCCACACTTCTAAATCCCTTTTTCCCATTGACCACCATTGAAAAAACACAGTCAGAATTTATTGACACCATCCAAAACAGTCAGGAATAGATGCTCTTCCTACAGGGTGTACACCCCTCCACCCCTGGCAGAGCTTTGTGTACAGCTTTGGTCACTATTCCATGAACAGGACCACCTGGTCTTTTCGAATTCCACTCGATAGACAAAAAAGAATAGGGTGATAGTTTCTTTGTGGCCTGCGGGACTCATTCATTTTTGACAGATATATAGTTGTCTGCCAATTGCTTATTCGTCATGTTACGTGTTTCCGTGTAATCAGTTGTTGATTCAGTCCATAAAAGTTTGATGGAATGTTTAATTTCATGATACTTTTATATTTTGTGACATCATCAATCAAGTTAATATTTTTTACTTGTGCTAATTATTATTTTAGGCCCATTTTATTATTTAATTTTATTCTTTCTTTCAGGACCTTCTGAGATCATTTTCTTTTCAGAATTATGTTATTTTGTTATGTTATGTGGTCCTGGCTTTTGCATTGAATAATCATGCGGAACTGGTCAAATAAGAGAGTTTGAGAAAATAAGTTTGAGAACCGGTTTATTTAAAGAGATTCTTTCCAGAACCAATAAAATTATGTTTTGGAAACAAACACCAGATTGCTTGTTTCAGACTCAGTCCAGGTGAATGATCTAAGCGACATAGATCCATTATCTATGTTAATCCCGCTGGTCAACAGTCTTCAGGAGTTTAAACTTTAAAATTTTTATCCCATAGCGATTGGTAATTTTTCATTGACCATTTTGGGATTTTTGTAATGTTTGCACGCAAGTGGCACAAAGACATGTCCTAAGACTTCCTTTGGTCACTTTAGCAAAATGTCAATTTATGAGTACTTATTTGATTACTTCTTAGACAAATACCTTCTCAGAAAGGCAAATTTTTCTCAAATAATTGATGTTACTTTGGGTTGAAGAGAGCTGCAACATGGGCCAGTATTATTGGGTATGTAACATACAAAGACCATCAAATGTCAAAGCACCACTTTTTGGTATATTTGTGAGGGATTAAAGGTTCAATATGTGTGCTCTAAAACACATTTTTTAACATGCAGCCTTCCAGACAGAGCATAGAGTAGCAATATCCCTAACGAGTCGCCAAAGTGAAATTCTTTACTCCTTGATATTTTGTGTAAAGTGTTGATTCGTTTTGCCAAAATTGTTTCCAGTTCCTTACTTTCAACATTCTCGAAATAAAGTATATATTTTATTACTCACATTCAGAAATTTAGCGTTGGACTAATTAGCCTAATGAGGTTTGTGTAGCTAAAAGGGAAAAACTGAAATGGCTTCGTAATTTTTACTCCGGGTCTTGCTTCGTTACTGACTTTCAGTGTTGTAATGTTACAAACCAAAGTCATTCACCTTTCTTTGTGCAGTTGCATAAATGTATTCAAACAGATAAACGCCATTAGTACCTTTGTTACCGATGTAACTGTTCTATTGGGCCTAATTAGAATACGTACGGGTCCCTCAATCTTATTTTATTTGTTCTCGCGTCATGGATCAATCAGGCATTTCTCCTGCTAATTTTAGTCCTAATTTTTAAACAAAAATACAGAATTCTCTAAATCTATCAGAAATGGTCCCTTGTTCATGTACTTCTCACCAAAATACATAGTGATTGTCCATCGGTATTCAAAGGCTACAAATTTTGCTGAACCGAATCCCATTTAAAACCTATAAAATTTAGGCTAGTGCCAAAGAGAAATGCTCCACCAAGAAACAGTAAAATATAATTTCAAGTATTGAATTGATATTCCAGTTTGTCAGTAGATAAATATTCCTTGACCATTCCATAAATATGTAACAATTTGTTTTTGGACCCAAATCGATACCAAATTGTTTATCAGTATATACTTTGTTTGTGAAACCTTTGTTTTTTGGTTGGTGATGAATTACAACAAAAAGTATCTTGAAATCCTCTGAAACCTCAAGAGAGTGGATTTTCTTCCGAAATACAAGGCAAGAAGCTTTCGTGTTCTTGGCGCCAACATCTTTTACATTTAATACTTCATTATTCAAAAATTAGAAACTTGAATGTAACAGTTTAGAATAATTTTAAGTGTAAAGTTTACACCGTACATGAGAAGTCAATTATCTGCCGTCTTTGGTGTGCTGAGTACACGCCTGCTCTTAAAACTTTCTTCCTTTGTTCAATGCAACAATCAGTGTTTTGTTGCAGATGTCACATTGAGTTATTCAATCATGTTTTACTTACGGTAATTAATGGTACTAAAGCTGGAACGCCCAGAGATCCGAAAGAGCCAAGTGATGTTGAAAGAAGTAATTGAACTGATATTTCTTTAAAATCACAGTACATTATCAGTAAAATCAAAATACATTTGAGTATCCGATAAACATCAGATTATAATTCAATAGTAGACAGAGAAATAATCAGAAATTTCATTGATGCTTTCACAGTTTCATGCGTTCTAGCATAATTCCAAAAGTCCAAAATGCCGAAAAGAGGCAATTTCAGTGCTTAAGCAATTAACATAGATAAGATACACCTGTAAATTTATTATTACTGCACCTTAACATGTATTTTGAGAAATATTGTGTCATTTCAAGTGACTTAACTATGAAACAGTGTAATATTTTCGAGTATGATTTCAGATTTGCATAACACCAGCAGTCACTTAAGTTTACTTTCTTAAATCACTTGAAAAGTATAGATTCATAGATTGTTGGGAAAGCAACAACAAGAAATAGCAAAGAAAACTGTCTACAGTGTGGTAGATCTAATGTATATTTCATTCTGCACATATGATTCAAGAGTTTGAAAATATTATGTTCGCATGGTAAGCTTCTTTAATATCTTTCTCCTTTCTCTTTGTTAGCACGTTTGAGATGTGCCAAGAAATATTCCCCCATTGAAGGCTACATTTTCAGCCAAAACATAGTAACAGGGCTTAAAATCGAGTGCACTGTTATGTCTCTACTCGCAAGCATTTCAACTTAACAAAGCTCGTTACATTCCCATTTCCCGTGGTGATATTCTCACATTGCTTCATTGCCTTGGTGGCACGGTATTATTTTTAAAGCTCTAAAAGAACAATCACGTAGACAGTTGTTGTCTGGTATCTTCTTTCAAACGCATATTAAGCACTTTCATCTGACGTCAATTTGCAAGATGTAAATCAGACAGCTTCCGTCTATTGATACACCTTCAATGGTTTACGTAACGCGTAGGAGCAAACAATGAACAAAATAACTAGAAATCAAGAAATGAAGAGTTCGTCTGACAAAGAAAAGTTCTTCAGATTTATGTTCCTTGAGAAGGATCAGTGAAGCAGAGCATGAAATATGGCAATAACAGGGATCCAATTGAAAGGACAACCCTTCCAGAGAAATGATGGATTTGGTCCAAGAACAAAGTCTATTCGCTAGAATACTCATTTCAAAAACTACAATGCGTACTATTTAGATTGAACTTTTCAACCTATTCCAGAATATTTGTCCATTTACATATTTACCACACAAGTAACGTTCCTCTTCAAAGGGATTTTCATCTTAAATTCCTCCGCAAATCCTATAGCATTGATTCAAACCGGCTTTTATTAAGTCCAGACTAATATTTCCATGAAATAGTTGCCTTTATTAGACATAGAGTCAAGGTGTCTGTGTCATCAACCTCTTTCACACGGGCAATTCATCATGCTTTCTTGTAGTAACTGATTCAAAATCTAGGAATGGAAAACATGATTTTAATTTCATTTTCTCGGACAAATGTATCAGATATGCGACAAGTTTAGTCAGATTCCTTGGAATACCCAATGACATAAATGTCTCATGTTGGTTCAGCGTCTTTAGTAAATACAATTGTTGTATGTATTTTAGATATGCCTCTGTACTGCTTGGTTGAGGGGATGTATTTATTGTGTTGAAGGTACCTGTTAGTGCACAAGTAGCGTAATTTAAAGCTCACTGGGGACAGGGTTTTAGAGAAGTCATGTTTTAAGCAGCGCAGTAAATATCGAGAACTTTCATGAGTCTCAAGTAAACTGTAAACCACCTTCACGTCAAATCACAAACTGAATGGAAAGGAAAATATAAATCTGTTAACAACTAAGACTTTCATTTTTTTCCAGGAACGACTGTGGTTATTGGATATAAGATCAGATCATGAATACGATAGCTACGATAGTTAAGAATCCATGTATAACATTAAATGTAAATTTAAAGCTGCTTCGTGAAAAGTGATTTGGGTAAAAAAATGTATCCGTTTAGCTAGCTTTACCTTTTAAAATGGACCTGAATATAACTTCTGTATCATTACATTTTATGGGAATGATGTATTGAGGTTTTCTATCAGCTTCCCCCGGATGGGTAATGATGGAGGATGGGCTGTGGAACAAGCATTAATTCAATGTGGAGATAACTTTTTCTCAAGCACGAAGTTTCTGCCATTTCTCAAACATGTTTTTGCATATGATTTGCACGAGCCAGTCCACAGTAAATTTAGTTGTGCGCTGCAGATCTATCAGTGTTCTGGTCTGGCGAAAGTGTCTTATGAAATTCAGATATAACCTGAACTGAGTTGACAACAAAAACAACTTTCCCTATCTTGAATACGTTGCAAAACTCTGACTGACTTCGAGGATTATCTACCCTGATTCCAAGATATTTCAGCTCCACACCTTCGCTGTTCACTGAATCTGTCAACGAACGTAAATTATGTCAATACCCAGTTTTACATGCAATAAATAATCATCACATGATTTACATTCAAATTCAGTAACAATGTAAATGTAGATTTTAGGTCATTTTAAATAATCTACAATTGTATTTAACATCATGTTAAATGTTGCACCAATGAAAAGGTTTGTTATACGGTAATATTATTGAGCTGTAATATTAAGGACATGAAAACCCGCTTATTCCTCTTGAAGTGATTAATCTCTTTGCTAAATACTGCAGAAGTCATCCACTCAGTTCTCTGATTTCCTTGCGCCCATTGAATATCCATGGGCTTATTGAATATAGAAATATAATTGGAGATAAATAATCTGTAAATCATTTCTACGAGTGATAATCTATTCAACGACTAAAGAATCATCTTACTGCAAGAGTTCTCTATTTCTAAATGATTTGGGATTAATTTTTATCTGGTATTCAAAATCCCCAAAGGAGATGGACTTTTTCTAAATATCCACAATGTGAATCCCATTTTCTCCAGGCTGGCTGTGCGCCACCGAATAGCAATCTCAGAGAACAGAAAAGGCCACTTACTTCCCTCTCGGTAGCTTTCAATTGAAACGCGGACAACGGAAGAAGACCGGTTATATAAATGACAAAGCAAGAAAGTGAACAGACAGGCGCCTTTGTTAATTGTGAAACTAACTTATAAATCGTGATCTTTGAGATTAAGGGCTACACACACTTAAACACTGATCGTCAGACTTTGGAAACCTTTCGGGAACTGGATGTTGGGATCATTTATTTTATTTGCAGTATTCATATATTTTCCGCACAAAACGTACAGGTTTTCCAAAATCGACCAATTTCATTGACTTTAACACAATAATTGGGTATGTGTTTATTGTGTATGTCGGAGTAATATGAAATGTACAAGTGCCAGTACTTGGGCTTCCCTTGAAATTCAGAGACAATCAGAAATAGATAACCAATACATTAATCAAAAATGTACTGTACAATTAAATCTTTTATTGAGGAGATCCATGTAACATTTGATTTGGGAGTAACTTAATTTTTTCAGAAAGTTGTGCCATTTTCCTGGCTTTTGTTAATGGGCAGTAAGACTGTTAGTAAGAATTCATAGACAACTGTTTGAGTCACTAGTTACCAATTTCAATTAGCATGTTGTCGATGTATAATTTGCTTAATTCCATAACAGTAATTTAAATAAACCATATGTTGATGCTTATAATAAGTTGATTGCGGACAACCTCAGGCAGAGATTAAAGGCTTCAAGTCTCAAGAAGACTGGTTGATGCCAGCCAGTCATAGAGCGGAGGAACATCCACATCCGATGGCTTCTCAAAATGTTCAATTAATTCTCAAAGCATCTCTGATCATAAGTCAAAGAAAATTATTGAGAGAATTAGATCTATTTGCTATTATTAAGGAACGACTAAACAACATCTGCAAGGTCCAATAATTTACATTTATTGAGAAGAAATACATTAACATATCAAAGTCATAGTTTAATGAAGGCAATGACGACATTAACCCCACAGTTATCGGCCGTCTTCCTTGGTTCACGAACTATAATGGAATTAAAACTCAACAAAATTTTCAAAGTCTTGTCAAATTATAGAAAAGATTAAGAAATCTTGTCGATTGAATTATGTTGTTCCGTATCATTGTTGTGATCAAAAGAAATGAGATTGTTCAGAAACGAGATTGGCCCTTCAATGTTAATAACATGCATGGGTTCAAGGTCTTTGATCCATTTAATTAAGGCTTAAGTGGACATAATCAATGTTACATATGATTCCAACAGATGGTCCATAAGCCAGCTGCAAAGCAGATATATTTATATATCATATTACACAATCCAAGTGGGTCTGGTTCTGATGAGTGCTGGCCTCAAAAATGATCAGAGCAGATGGTATAATAATGTAAACTTTTATTTTACAATCAGTGAACATCAAATGAGATATGAGAGTTGACGTCTAAATCTTATTATTTCATCTGGGGTTTTTGGTACATGTGTAAAGGTAGCACTGTACATGCTTTGAGCCTCGGGAACCTAATCAACTCGGTGTTAGGTTTCCAAGAATTACCTGACTCGATAAACAAGTTTCGGTCGTGGTTGTCCCATACACATGTCGGTCAGATTCTGTCTGAAGCCTCTAGCAAATATTACATATATCATGAAGTTAACACAGGAATTGAGCACTGCCAAGTAGTCTGCGAACCTCTCGAAGTAGAAGAAAAAATGGCCACAAGCACGTCCTTCGTCCCCGAATATGTAGTAGAAGAAGCGCTGGAAAGGTGTTGGTGTCTGACAAATGACAAATACTGCGACTACTATAATGAGCACAAAGGTGGTATTATCCTCCCGCTGGTGCCTCCTCACTGACATCCTGAAGCGATTTTTGTGCCTTTTCTGAAGAGTCCTTGCCAATCTGCTGCTCAAAATGACCAGTGTAAATAAGGGAATTATATACATGAATAAGTAGAAGGCTATGTTCTTGTAAAGTACCTGGAACCAAACGTTACGCCCGATGCGGGTGAAGACCCTCTGTGGTTCTAGTTTGGCTTGGGTGACATTAGTTCCATTGTACTTGGCCAGGTTTTCAACTTCGAACTCCACAAATCTAGGAATGTTGAATACAACTGCGAACAAAACAACCAGTAGCACTTGCCTCCTAGCAATTGATATGGTGGACAGTCGAGGAGCATCGTGAGGCTTACAAACAGATATGTACCTGTGTATAGTGACGAGGACCACAACGTAGACGGTGCCTGTGTGACACATACTGGCCACCGCCCAACCATACTGGTCAATGTAGGGTAATGTTCTTTCAAGGCTTGGATTACAATTAGGCACAAACCTACAGAAACCAGGCACTACAAAAAGCACTACCATCGGCATCAGAAACATAAAGTCAGCCACGGCTAATACTGTTAGTAAAAATAAGGTAACCGACTTTCGAGGGTCTCTTCTTAATATAACAATTGATAGTAAATTTCCTGTAAATCCGAGCAAGCAGGATATTCCAGCCAAAACTACAGTTATCAGAAATTCCACCAACTCGCATCCATTGTAATGTGAAGGGGCTGAAGTACTGGTCAATTTCACTTCATCCTGGCCATTATCATGAACATCCTTCTGTGCTTGCATCAACGTTTCCCTGTAATTATCTGCAATTCCAAAGGTAACTTCTCCAGGCGTTAAACTAGAATTATCCATTGGTAATTCTGAAGTCATTTTGCTATCAATCGGTGTCAATACTCTTGTCAAACAACTTGGTGTGCGTGAAATTTCTGATCCAATTCAGGAGGAGGATTTTAAAGTGCATTGTTTGAAGTGTTTGAAGTGTTTTTAAAATCTTGTTCCCTTTGCCACAACTCATGGCAAAATGAAGCTTCAACATTTTATACCACTGTATGCATCCTACCTGCGCACAACAGCTTTAACAGTTACAACCAGTAATATTGATTCACACGCTATGTGTGCCTGGAGCCGTTTTCACCAAATACGTTGAAATGGCATGAATTCATTTCGTGTTAATGTTCAACCATTTAAGTGACTCTTCTTGGATTTTTACGACAAATTAGAACTTGAGGGTAATGAATTTACAGTATGCACTCATGTCATCAAATGCATTTCAATAAATGTCTATTTTGACGTAAGTTGTGAAAAGGACTCAAAGAATGATCTGTTTCTCTTTCTGTTCCACCCAGTAGGTCCCATGAACATTCTGTCCATGAAAGAGATAACGAGACATTATTATAAACCAAAGCCGCCAATTCCTGGTTTACTCATTAGCAAGAAATAAGTTGAATGTTACCAGCGATAGATCAATAAGGAACAAGACGAGACCTTTTACTACATTTTCAGCAGATGGACTTACTCCCGCAGTGCCCTTACGAGGAGACCTTCATGTGAATATCAGCTTAATAGAATCATAACGCAGATAGATCTATGTCGCCATGCTTCTACTTCACTTCGGTTCAACACAGGAATTCGTTCTGGGTAATACTAAAAGTAAATGTTGATCAGTTGCCACAATTCATTTATCCTTTACCTAAGCTATGCAACACGAGAAAATTTTGTCAGAAATATTACAAAAGGGATTTTTTGTACTGTAATTGCAACTGTAGATCTTCTGTTTTGCTCTTCTTTTTACAAGATATTTTATTTGCGCACTTTCAGACATCTTGACAACATTTAGCTTTCTCTAAATTTGGTGTAGTTTGTTCAATATCACCAATTTTCTTTCGCATAGTGATGCAGCTTCAAATATTTCTAAGCCATATAACTTCCTTATTAACCATTCAAGTTTATTTTTACAACAACAGATTCTTACAAATTAAAACAAAAGTGATTAAAGATCTAAGTTTTGTATGTTCCTGTCATTTTCATGCGTGTTTCCACAAAACGTAGAAATTTCCATTTTGGTAAAATCTCAATAATCAACTTTAATACCTTATGAAGATGAGACTAACATTTTCCAACGTGGCAGATATCTCGTGAAGAATCTATTGATTCTATGGATACATACAGAATACATAGATTTATAGATGTCTGTCTGGAGTCTCCTCCCACTGACAACCGAATCTGCATTAAATCTTTGTCTATTATCATGATATCAGTGGTAATTGTCAATTTTAAGCGCAAAAAATATTCATCTTGATATATCCCGAGAGAAATACCAAGAATATTTTTGCAGCAGATACATCTAAGGTATATAAATAATTTTAAATCAGGAAATGCTGTTGCTTCAATTTGTAGGTCAAAGAAAGGCAATTGCGAGAGGTGTCCTGGTCCAGGAAAATCAACAATCGATCTAAATGTAAACGATTGAAATAACTAAAGAAGTACATACTTCAAAGGAGGACATATTATTAAACGAGCTGAAATATATGTATTCTTGAACCTTTGGGATTGGTTTCATGTGGTTACACACTTAGCTCCGAATTGGAAGTTAAGAAATTTACATTTTAATGTAAAATCAAACCTGAGTCACTGGCAACGAATACTGAACGACATTACAATTAAGAAATTAATTAAGACTTCAGTATTATTGTTGCTACTTTGGAATAGTTTACACTAGAAGGAATCTTTTTCAATTGTTAATGTTCCTTACACCCAGTACAGTCATCTATCCCTTTTAAAGCAGTAGTTAATGACACAATCAGCTGGAAAAAGGCATCTACTTTAGTTCCATTACCTGAGATAGACTTTCAGGCCAATTTAACTCCAGTCCAACTCATTAGTTTTGCTGAAGTAGAGCCGCGGCGACTCTAATCATGATGACCTTGTACTGCTTATCAAAGTGTCATTTAGGTTGAAGGAAAGTTGTTTTTGTCAAAATTCTGTAGTTTTACCAAATGTCTAAGCATGCTTCCTTGGTCGGAAGTCATTAAGAGTGACCGTCCTAACCCGTGTCACGTCCCTCAAACTTCCATTCCAGCTTCACGAAGCTTTCGAAGTTGGGTTCATGCTGTGTTGACATTAACTTCTGCCTATATGTTAAACTTTTTCATGCCTCAAATATAGTCCTGCTGAATCATCGTCGTCTATTTGGCTCATGTTCGGATGAAAGTTTATATTCTTAGAAGGACATGGAAACTTGTCTCATCTCATTATTTATAACACGGATATCTTCAAAGACTAGATCTATTGCTGTGTATTATTCCTTCCGGCTGGTGAAGCTCGAGTTTCTAATGCTGATGCATTATCAGGGTATTGGCCATGGGTGATTCATCAATGAAGAATAGTAACATCGATTTTGTTTCCATCACAACAGTGAAGTTTGGATGTTGTCCTTGCCTCGTTTTCTGTACTATTTTCACTGAGAAAAATAATTTTAGCATTTCTCAATTTCAAAATAATTGGATAATTCAATATTTGGCTTAAAACAAAGTTTTATACTGTTTCGGTTTTTCTACCAGGATAAAAGCTTTTACGACAAAGGCATGAAAGCTTTCAATTTTGCATGTTGGTAATTAGTTCTCGATGTGCATTAGATTTCCAATAAAATCTTCACAATCTGGTGTTCGACAACTAAAAACAGGCTGTTGTTACAACTAGCTGGAACTAAAATTCAAGTCAAACACACTCGAGTTTTCCCTAAAATAGATCATTCTGCCAGAATTGTATTGATTCAATTTACTATTGGGTCAGTTGTTGAATTAAATTTTTGTTAAAAATTTGCCAAAGATTTCACATGGTTTTGGTGAAATAATATTGAGTGTGTAGTAAATCTTTATCAAATATTTGACAAAGTTTTATTACCGACCACATACATAGTATGAGAGCAGGTAATGTTTTCACAGCTGTCTGTCTATTCACAGGGGGGGTACTCAGTCCAGCCGGGGGGTACTCAGTCTAGTGGGGGATACTCAGTCCAGCCAGGGGGGTTACTCATTCCCAGCTGGGGGAGGGGGTACTCAGTCCCAGCCAGGGGGGTGGTACTCAGGCTAAGTACCTCCCCTCCCCCTGGGACTTGCCAATGCCGTGGTCAGTATGCCTCTTGCATTCATGCAGGAGGACTTTCTTGTTTAACCATATAGTTTCATGGCATCATAAGTGATCCTTTGCCTGTTTTACCAGGCAATGCACAAGTCGAAAACACAGTCCACACTTACTTGTTTTACCAAGTGTGCAAGGTGCATGACATTGTTTGGGAGACCAGTATGCCAATGTACAGAAGTGATGACATCTTAGCTTCAGACTTTTCTACCTAAAACTGGTGTCTCAATTAAATTTTTGTCAATGATTTGGTAATGATGCAGTTACCATCCAAGACACCAGTTTGAGGCAGAAATATCTGAAACTAAGGTGTCATGACTTCTTTGCACCAGCAGACTGGTTTCCAAAACAGACAATGTACACATGGTAAATACACCTTGTACACATGGTAAAACAAGTGTTCGCTATGCTTTCATGAGTAAGATCTTGCTCATTGCCTGGTAAAACAGGTAAGGGATCATTTATGGTTAAATAAAACTTTGCCAAATATTTGATAAATATTTACAGGTCTGTTTCTGTTAATTTGAACATGGTTAATTCAAAGTTTCACTTAATTCAAACTATTCCTTCAATCTTTGGCAAGGTCCCTATCTCTCCAATGATAAAAAATAATGTTAATTCGAACATGGTTAGTTCAAAGTTCCATTGATTGAAGCCACTCTAAGGACTAACCTAGTTCAAAGTAACAGTAAATTGAAGTTTTGGAGCCATTTAATTTGAAGTTTGGTGTAATTCAAAGAAATTGGAATATTTTGAATTAGATCTTATCTTGTTAATCAAAACCACTCTACAAACAGTGCCTAATTGATGTTTGCTTTGAAATCCTTTCAACTCTATCAACTCAGATTCAATTGTTTAGTGTCAACAAATGCTTGTTATTTCAACTCTTTTGACAACAAAAAGCCAATTTTCAATGCTGCATAACCCTTGTATGCCAGTGGTCCCTCACCTTGGCCAACAGACTGTAGGTTTACAATCTATTAGCCAAGTTAAGCAGTTCATTGAATGGCTTTTCCAGTACATAGTCCCAGGAAGGCTTTGCCCTTGGTCCCCCTGGATACTAACCTAGTGCCTTCCTCTTCTGGCCACCCTTGCCCTTGCCTTTTCCCATGTCAATGCTATTTCCTTGGCCACAATGTCTTGTTTCTTCTTGGAGTCTATTTAAATTGGCCTGTAGGGTGCCCACCTGCATGTACTGTATTTGTAAGTTGATGTTATACAAATCCTTTGCCAACTGATCTAATTGCCTTTTTAATTCAGCTTGTGTGAAAATGACAAGTTTCCCCAAGGGATGAGCTACAGGTGTCAGCTTGCCTATGATGTGGCTCTCTAATTGGGTTAAAG
>JBCAUG010669779.1:0-13740 GCA_038406175.1 Haplosyllis leylae | reverse complement strand
TGGCCTTAATCTGTCAAATGTCCCAATCTCCATGGAGATCAATGACTATTTGCACATTTTTAAAGACTCAGAACTAACAAGTATATCGAAATCTTGAATTGGTACAATTTGCTGTCCTTGCATACACAAACATATTCACCTCAAATATAATTCAGAAATTCAATTTTGTTTTCAAATTCGAAATGGTTATCATTCTCAAATATTACAGGTTGTCGGGCCGTTCCAAGACGACTTACAGCAGTTGTGGGGAAACTACGGGCCGAACGTCAACACAAAGTTCGCGTCGACGCCGTTCAGTTCCCTGAAGGCGCTGGGGAAGACGAGCACCAGCGCCAAGGGCTGCCTCGACGGGCATTCATGCAACAAATACTCAGCCTCCGACGTCAAAAATGCCGTGAAAGATGCGAATATCGTCGTCATCTGTTTAGGATTAGGTCAGTTCTCCGTTTGAATTTTCTTTCTTCACTTCTGCTTTTTTAGTGTAACCAAGGTAAAAAGACAACCCGCACCAAATGTGGTTTGTACAAATGGAAGAAAAACTCCTAAATTATTGGGTGTCTTGACAGTCAGGGCACCATCTCACTTTCGATGATGGCTCATGTATAAAATATCGGAAACCAGGGGCTCACGGACTATCAAAGCGAAGTTGCTGGGGGGAGGGCAGGTTTATTCTCTTCAAAACCAACTGAAGTGTTTGCCTCCACTGAAGCAACATTTTTAAACCATCAAACATTGGGTAAATTCGCCTTACCGTATTTTTGACAGGAACTGGTGAAGGTGAATCTCACGATAGGAACACCCTGGAGCTGCCCGGTCACCAAGCCGATCTACTCAGAGATGCTGCCACCTACAGTAAGTACATGGTCAAAATGTCTTTATTTCCATACAGTTTTTTGGAAAAATTGGTCAAGTAGTAGGGTGGAGTCCCTCTCAGAAATCCTAGATCCGCCACTGGTATTATCTCCTGCTCAATTTTAGAATCCGCTACTGACAAATGAGATTCTTGTGCCTCAATGTGGTAATACTTCTTCAATCTCCCCTTTAATCCGTGATGATTTTCTCCTTCAGATAAAGACGCAACTGTAATACTACTTTTATTTAACGCCGACCCCTTGAACATCACGTGGGCTGTGGACAATGACGCCGTGGACGCCATCATGGAGTGTTACTACCCGGCGCAGTCAACAGGTGTCGCCCTGTACAACGTGCTGACGGGAGTGGTGTCCCCTGGTGGCAGACTCCCGTACACCTGGCCAGCTTCGTTGGATCAGGTGATAAATTTGAAGTGAATAATATAGCTTCCCAATGCAGAAAGGACTGAAATAGTGTGTTTCAGACAGACTTTGGTTACATAAAAAAAAAAATTATTTTGCCTTCTTTAGTTCTTACCGCAATTATCCGTCAAAGTATGATCCACTTTTACTTTCCTTGGATTTACTGTGAACATCCCATCCCCTTAACGTATCTTTCCACAGGTTCCATCTATCACAAACTACTCTATGGACGGCCACACGTACCGCTACTACCACGGAGATCCGCTCTTCCCGTTCGGGTACGGCCTCTCGTACAGCACGTTCCACTACACGTCGTTCTCCATCCAGCCGAGCACCATCCTGGCCGGACAGAACGCCACTCTCGTCGTGGGGTTCGGCAACGTCGGACCTGTGGATGCCGACGAGGTACTGTACAAACAAAGTCGTAGTCATGGCGGAGTTATGGACAAATTATTTGTCAACGTTTCTTTGATTTTTTCATTGGTCTTTATCTCGCCGCGACGACAATCTCGTGATCTGGGAAAGAAACTGGTGACTATGCTGTCCATAAAGAGGCCTACTCAGATCTGAGAAAAAAAAAGAAAAAAGTTACCACAAAAATCCAAATCAATTTTATTAGTGGGCCCACAAAAGAGTAGGTGTCCTTCAGGACTTAAAAAAATATATTTTTACAGCGAGAATTATCTTTCGTTCAGAAAATATGACCCCGAACAATGGTTGTGCGGTGATTGCAGACAGTCAGCATGGATTTCTATTTCCAAAATCATAGGCATTTAATTTGCGTTGCAGGTAGTGCAGGTCTACATGTCCTGGGAGAACGCTACGGTGCCTGTACCTCAGCGCACTCTGGTGGCGTTTGATAGGATACACGTAGCAGCGGGCCAGAGTGGTCACATGACCTCTACCCTCCTCGCTCACCAGATGGCAGTGTGGAAGAATGACCAAGAAGGATTTGTGGTAGAACCAGGTAAGTATTCAAACTGATCGGTTGAAGCCTCATATTGCATTGAAGACCGTACAAAAACACTTGCCACGGTAAAGGAAAAATTTTCGCCGTAGCGCCTTTAAAGAAAACTTAACGCCGGAGAACAAAATTATGTGCTGTAGTCTATCTCTGCTGGTGCGAAAGCTTGCTTCGGACGAGATAAAAGACATAATCTTGAGTCAAATATTGAAAATGATAATTGTGATAACTATATCTACATTTTGGTGAGATTTGGACAGATTTGGTTTTGTTTTCCAGAGGATACATTGATTCAAGTTTAAAATCAGTAATAAAGACACCTACGCAAATATGCCAATAACAAAACTTTTTACAACACATCACTCATTTTCAGGAACATTTAAACTGTGCGCAGGAGGGCAACAGCCTGATCAGAAGAGAACCGTTCCGTCCAACGTAATCTGCGAGACGTTAACCGTCAAACCCAAGTGAAACGTCTCATCACCAACGTCATAGTGCAATACGGAAAATATATGGTCGAACTGTATGATTAGCCTGATGTGATATTATTCAATAACTTCTTCATTTTTTGATTGTTGTCCACTTTATCATAGAGGTTCTTGATTGAGTCACCTTATTGTTTGAATTGGTAGTTTGGTTGGTCCGTGGGTTTGTTAGAAGGTCCCAGAGTCGAATTGCAGTGAATGTGTAATTTAGCCATAACAAGTTGCCAGTGAAGTATATTTGCACCAACTAATTATTCTATTCTGATTGGCTAGTGATGGGATTAACAAATCACAAGTAAAGATTTGTGTAATCACTGTGGGTTTATTTTCAAGTCAACAGAAAGTTGTAACTTGGACACATGAGATGACATATCTTGAGGTATTTTCTTTGTATCTTCCTTCTAACCATTCTAGAAAAATCGATAAGTCTGAATGTGTTTTTGTATTTTTTTATTAGCTAGAACAATTTATTGCGTACATATGTTGGGATCAGCGTGGAGGTAGGTGTTACAAGCATTTCTCAGATTTGTAATATGTTTGAACTATTCTTTTGTTAAAATGGTGTTAACCAATCCGAAATAAAAGGGTCTTTCAAAAAAGCCTACTCTGTTCTCTTTTACAGTAGAGACTGACTCTTTGTTCATCAGATCAATTTTTTTCGAAACTTTTCGCTAAAAATAAAACGAAATGCACGTACAGAGTATCCTACAACAGAGTAAGCTGTGCAGTAACAGAAGGTCATTCCTTTGAATATTTGCCTCCCTTAAATTACAACCAAACTTTTTAGTTAATGTGAATTTGAATTGCGTATTCGAGATATTGGCGCACAGAAACACTATCTCCAAAGAAACAAAGAAGAAAGCCGATCGAACCAAGTCCAAGCTTTCTCATCGTGTTCCAATGATTAAGAGTTACAATACAAGTCTACAGTGCAAAAACACATGGAATATTACTTGGCTTTAAATGAGTGGCCCCACAAACCGTTGTGTGATAGTGAGATATGTGAAGGGGCAACTAGGATGAATGCTGATAAAATATTCGAAAATAACACAAGTCTGACATTTCGTACATTTTTGTCCAAATTGACATCGAGGAGTTTTAAAAAGTTTTAGTAAAAAATAAAGTTGCCTCCAGAAGGAATTCAACTCCTTACTTACTATCACTGGCTTAGAAGTCTGATGCTTATCCAACTGTGCTAACAAGGTATGCATCATTGAATCATTTATAGAATCAAAAGAGCATGACTTTATAAGTGCCTGAAAAAAATAACAGATTAACACATTTGGATATCCAAACCAATGAAGGTCAGTTGCGAGTTCAATTCCCACTGGATACTGAAACATTTTAAAATCCCTCGATGTTAATTTTTTTACAAAAATATCAGAAATGTCAGCGTGTTATTTGGAAAACCTTCGAATGCAGAAACCTGTTGCAAGTAGAAAGAACAGCTTTAGATGTGGATTTCATTTCTTCCAAAAAGGCTCCACACAATTTGTGTAGAAGCAGGCGAAGCTGAGAAATGTCTAACAATCACACGCATTCTACACTATATTTGCACATTATTTGTCACAATCGAGTTTTTTCGAATTGAATACTGTAGAATATACTGAATCTATAGATTTTGTAGGAAACTATTTTCAGTAATATTATGAAAATGAAAATGTCCAAAAATAATATCCTACAAATTCTGTAGAATCTCATATGTACCTTTTACAATTCATTTTACAGGTATTACAGTGTCTGAAGTCATCACACCACTTATTCTGTTTGACTGATTTTTGGACATAGGCCGATGATGCATTGCTGTTTGCTCTGCTTTGGTTTTGATTTGTGGTATCATAGAATGGAAGTTTTTCTTTTTCACCTATTTATTTGTCTGAAAATTGCACGATACCGCATGAATAGCAATGCTTCAAATAGACGCCATACGGTACCATGTGTAACTAATTGTTTTGTTCACTTTCACTTCTAAAACACCAAATAAAGTTAACTTTGGTCCAGTCAGTCTATGTCGTCGTCGTCGCCGTCAGGTTGTTCTTTGGTGAGACATGCCTCCGTCTCAGGGCCCGACCTCTCCGCGGTCCCCTTCACCTCTATCGCCGTGTCCTCGTCGTCCTCCTCGCTCCCCTCGTCATCGCTCCGCTCAACCACGATCTCCGGAAACTGAGTCTAAAACCGTTCAAAACATCTAATGTGAAAAGAGATTTTTTAAAAAGTCTCTAGGTACTGTTCCTTCGGTGTTTGAAACGGTTAAACCAAGAGTTGATGCACAAAATACTGTCATGGTACCATCGTCCTGTCCTTACATTTTTCAGACTGGGCCAATTTCATAGATATTTTTTGTTAGAATTTATCGAAACGTCGTCAGTAGTTTTGGAAAGAGTTATAGCACTGACCTGTATGACTTGCACTGTATGGTGGGTTGGGTGGTGATAAGTTGGTCGGGTCATCTCAGCATCAATGCTGGTAGTGCGTATTGTTCTGCAATTCACAACGTGTTAATTAAAATGTTGTTGTTAATTGTCACTTTTCATGTCCATTGAAAGAAGCATGAGTTCTTCAGAAATCATACACTGGATAATGCTCATAAGGCAAAAGAAATTTCATGGAAATGTACCCGAAAGACCTAATGACGAAAGCAAAGCGGAACTGAAAGTGAATATGAAATGGTTTGTAGTTTTTTCTTTGATCTTTTTCATCTTCGCTTCCGCATCTACCGATGGGAATGGGCCTTAGCGGTCCCTTCACACTATACTACTGTCGATGTCACATTTGCATCAGCGTGAGCGGATCTGTACTGTACCTGGTATTGGATGGGACTCGGCGCACCGTCCCCTCGTGCTCCATCATACAGGCGCGCAGCCGGGTGAGGGATGAGTCGGTGGCGAACACAATGTCGTACAGCAGAGCGCCGAGGATCGCTCCGATAGCCGGACCGAACCAGTAAATCTACCAGAATAAAAAACAACAAAGATTCTGCGAACATCACATGAATTGGCCAATTAGAGTTTTGTCTCAGGTACAATAAAGGATTCCTTATGATTTTTTTTAATTTCAAAGAGTGAAATAATTGCTCTAGGTGGCTCAGACACAATATGCCAAAATGTCCTTTTAAAATTTACAGTAAATACATTTTGCACAGTTTTTTTTTGCAATTCAGATGATACGCACATGTTCACGAACTTAAGAGATCAAAATAATGTTAAAAGACAAACTGAGAGGTTTTCATTTTTTTTCAAGTCTTTTTTGTGATTTCTGGTAAGGCTGCAATCCAAGATGACTGACAACATGTTCAAACTTAATGGTATTTTGTTTTTGTTGCACGTCTGTTTAACGGTAGAGCCATGGTAACAAATGTTGTTTCCAATTTCTATGATAAAATTGACAAATTTTCCTGTTTTCATGTTTCAACCATTATGTCAATTTTCTTACCCAGTGACTCTTCCAGAAGTCCGCCACTATCGCTGGTCCCAAACTCCGGACTGGATTTAAACTTCCTCCTGACAACGGAATCTGGAATAATGAATAAAATACTTCCAAACGTTTCAGCGTTGGTCATTGAACCTCAATTCTCTGCTAAGTATACGTTAAGCAATGACTTAAATACCTTTTCAAAAAGAGTTTGGGTAGAAAAATGTAGTTTCAACGCAACATAACCAAATGGGTTTGGATGATGTCAGAGTACTGTCAAATCTCTTTGAGATTTCTTTTGGTTGAACAATTTTATATATCAGGAACTCTTTTCGATGCAAGAGAGGCAATGTGAATTCACTGTACATCTGTGATTTTCTGGGAATATTTCCCCAATCAATCAACCTCACACTTAAAAAATACAGAATAAGTACTAAAATCATGCATTTATCTGTTTCCGTTACAAAGGCCAATGAACCAACAATAGATTTTGCATCAGTGATGCGTAATGGTGTGTAACATTGATTCCTTTCCCCACTTTTCACTCAATCAATTCACTTCATTTTCTGATTAAATGATTTGCTTGATAATTTAATGCTGCTGAAGTACAATATTATGTTATAAAAGAGCAGATTTGGTCCCAAAATCGAAGAAATATTGGCGAAATAGTGGAGCAGAAAGCCTAGTTTAGCAACATATTATGTAGTTTCGTGTGCGAGAAAGCAATATTGAAAGTTGTCTTATTCAAAATTTTAATGGTAAATTAAAAATGTTTAATTTTTCTTATTTTCCTCCGTTAACACGGTTTCCCCACAGGTATTTTCTGACATATGGCAAAACTACTCACGGCTGCCATTTGTACCACTGCATAGACGAGGCCTATGGTGAAGGGAGCGGCTGACGGTGGGATGTTCTGTGTCTCCGCCGGTTTATCCTTAAGACTCACGATAAACACAATGAATAAGGCCGTGCCAAACAACTCCACAGCAAAACCTGAAACAGACACAATTGTATTCCTGTGCTAAACGAATTTGCGGGACAATTAGAATTTCCGTAATTTCATAAATGCTAAAGGGCTCCAGTTTATTTTCCCGAAAGTTTTTTTTGCTCTTGAATCTTTCTTTCTTTCTTTCAAGCAATTCAACGACTCAGATGGGGACATTAAACTATTGAGGATTAGAAAACTTCCTTGTACCACGTTTCTTTACATTGTATTTGTAACAATTTAAATTAATTTTCACGTTACGTTATTCTTTTTCATATCTACAACAGCACTCATGATCATTCTCCTCCGTATTGCTCTCCAACAATAATTCACCCCGGTGGCTGTTCAATATCAATTGGCCACATAATGGGCAGAGAATCAATCAGAGATATCATGCTTCAGTATCATTACCATCTCAAGAGACACACTAACCCAAAATGCTATGGAGGAATCTACATGCCACAATGTGGTGCCCACAGATAAAGCAGTTGCAGGTAAATTCAGGGATTTGTGCCAGCTACGTTTTCCTGTCGTTTTTGACTTTGATTTCTCTTAATAGAACCAATTGCTGGTTTTGTGTTTGTAATCAAGTTCAGACTGAGCTAAACACTGGCATCCACATCTAGACATTCTTTTGAAATCTAGAATCCCATAGCTAGGCCTGAGGAATGGAGCTGGCCACAAACATTAAAAGTATTGGACTGCACTCTGAAGTAGAACAAGGCGGTGACACATTATCATGCTGAGCATTTATCGTCCTTTCCAGCAATCATGGACAATTCAGTGGTCCAATAATCTAGATCTACAATCTATTTACAGAGAAACACTATATGATAACAATAACATTTCTTGTTCTGTTTATATTGGAGGGGTTAATGTTATGACACTAAATCCAAATATCGGCATTCAAAATTGAATTTGTGAATTTACCAATATATTTTACATTCGATTTGTTTTGTTTGTTTGTTTATGTTACCTTGTTCGGCCTGGACCCCGATCCCTGGTACAGTGACGCCCAGTTGGGCCCTATGAATATCTGGTACCAACGTCATCAGAAACACCGCCGCCAACAGCGCCCCCAACACCTGAAATGTAACAGTAATGTGTAAATGTCATTACTTAAATAATGCCACCTCTGATGTCATTTTTTAAAACATGTTTTAAAGGAGGCATTATTATTCTTGTAGACACGACGATCAATCTACTTTTCCTATATTTCCTAAGTTTCTGCCAAATCCTGGTAGAATTCTGCCAGCATTGACATTCAATGGCTGCTACCCTTTGTATGTCAATGGTGGCAGGATTCTGCCATGATTTGGTAGAAAATTACGAAATATAGGAAAACTGGAATGTATTGCAAGGCAATTACCATGCACGGAATTACCTATTTAGGGTTACCACTTTGAGAGTACTGCATCATACATCATACTCACACATCATCCAAGAAGCTGCTGTATTCCTATTTTGTACTGTTGCCACCAAGACTTACATTTTTAGGACTAAAGTACTTTGACATCCATGCGTAAAGTATAACCTTGCAGTATCTAACTTGGCCAGCAATCTTCAGCTGCACGATTTTACCATATTTATTACATTTGCGATAGTACTTGTGGACATGAATAACTTAATCACAGAAATATCACCTCAAAATTTATAAATAGAAATCCTTTATTGATCACAACCTGTAATATTTATATCTCCACAAATAAGATAAATATGTTACAAGGTTGATTCATTTTCATTCATATGATGCCAATGCTGTTTTCAAGCATTTGGCTTTCAACGTGATTCAATTTGATATGCCAATATTAACTTTGTTTCGAATAATTTGTTTTGTAAAATCTGGTCAACTTTCGGACTTAAGACACACTGACAGCTTTGCGTGGTAAAACCACTAATTCACCCTGAAAAAACATCAAACAGATTTGACATTAGCCGGGGTTTCAAAGGTTTCTGAGTGGCTTTTTCAACCATTTTTCATGAAAATAGCCTGTGGAAGGCATCTGAAGTTATTCCATCTGATCTTCATTGGAATCAGTTAATTCTGTACACATGAACAAGCTGTTATGATGAGTGAGCTCTATCCTTGCCTATCTGTACTTATCATGACTGCATCATGCTAAGCTCCTTCCCAGTCATTTAATTAGTATTCCGCATCACATGCACACCCCTAGTGACCAATCTGTGTGATCCATGGTTAATTTGCACCAATTGGAGTAGATCTACTGCATATCAGAGTGGTATTCCTACTAGTTACTTGGTGTGTGACCCAATTGAGATGAGAATGGTACCAAACTGGACTCCAGTGTCTTCAATAACTATCATTTACACTAAATGGCCCCAGGGAGTATTGGAACCCCTCCAATTGTCTCGGGATTACTTTTCATAGTAGCAATGTTGGTGATTAGATAAAGGGTATATAAGGAGGATGTGCTCCTATGAAATTAGGACCCTCAGAGAACCACCACCCTGTCAAGCATAGCATAGAGCAGGAGTTCTCAGGTTATATGCAGTAGCCTTGAGAGCCCCTCCTCTTAGGACCATCTGAAAGTACTCTAAATTAGTTGCTTTGGCCAATTCAAGCATTTTGGCAATACTCCCATGCTGTTTATAACCTGTCACTTAATATCTAACTGGAATACTACAAGAACATAACAAGTAAATGTAGATGTCCCTCACTGCAATTCACTTGAATTTATGTTTGTTGCTTGTAGTCAATGAATATTCTTGTATTTCAGGGTTTCTTAGCTGTGACAACTGTGTCTACCTAGTTTCTTCAGCTGTTATTCCATTGTGTCAACCATGTACAGCCAATGTGTTGATGTGTTGTATTTCAAGTGTTTGATAAACTTTGTGAACAATGGCAGAAATGATGTATTTGTCTTCTTTGGACTTGATGGAGGCCTACTACTATCTTAAGGTGAATCCCATCCAAAGAGAATTGTGAACTGTGTATTCTTCAGCTGGCTCCTTTCATCAGTCTTTAGGAGTATTACAATAAAGGTTGTACAGAGGCTGTATTTTTGTATTCTTCTCAGTGTGAGCACTTCACCAGAGGTGCTGATCTGTAGTTCCTGACAAGATAGTAGTGTTCATCTTAGACCCCCCTCCCCTTCCAGCATTGCAGCCTAGTACTCCAAACCACTCTTTTGGCCCAGTGCACAAACAGAACCCATGAACAACTGCTGTAGCCTCCTGAGATAAGAAGCCTGAATGCTCCAGTTGCTAACTGGAGGGTGCTAAGCCAAAAGAACCAAATAAAGAGTAATATTGGTGATAAAAGCACATTGTATTTTACACTAGGGTGCTCCAAATTATTCCAGTTGACCCAAATATGTCCTTGATATTCACAAATTTCCTTCAGTACATGTGCTTTGGACCCGCTTCCTATTGAAAAATCTGTAAATATGTGGGTCATCCTTAGTTATACTGGAAAAGTTGTGAAGTAGGTTGGAACTCCCTTATATAAAATAATATTAGGTATTCAAAGTTTCATCAGGTAGCTTGGGGTGTGAAGGGCAAAAAGGGCATGAAAGACAAGTTATAAAGGTTGTACAGAGTGCAAAGGGTACAAAGGTTATAAAGAGTGCAAAATGCACAGAGTGTAGAAAGGGTATGAAGGATACAAAGGTGCAAAGGTTGCAAGGAGTACAAAGGGTGCAAAGGATCCAAAGTGTGTGAAGGGTGAAAAGGGCATGACAGATACAAAAGGGCACTAAGTAATCAAAAGAGACACAGGATGTGAAGGGGCAAAGAGTGTGAAGGGAGAAGAGGCTGCAAAGGGCACAGAGACATGAAAGGCAAAAGGTAAAAAGGGGTATGAAGGTATCAATAGTGTGAAGGGCCCAAAGGGTGGAAAGGGCACACTGGGCACAAGGTGCAAAGAGTATAAAGACTGCATAGGTTGTGAAAGCTACAAAGTGTGGAAAGGGAATGAATAGTGCAAAGAGTACAAAGGGTGCAAAAGTGCAAAGGGTGTGAAGGATGCAAAGGGTATGAAGGGCACAAAGGATGCAAAGGATATAAAGGGTGCACAAGGTCAAAAAGGTACAAAAGGTGTGAAGGGCAGAAGGGGTGCAAAGGTTATGAAGTGTGTAAAGTGTGAAAAGGATACAAATGGTATACAAAAGTGTGAGCGCATAAAGGGTGCAAAGGGTATGAAGGGTGCAAAGGACATGAAGGTGTAAAGAGCACAAAGGGTCTGATGCTGCTAAGGGTATGAAGGATGCATAAGGTGTAGATTATAGAGCATGGAGGCCACAAAGGTGTAAAGGGCACAAAAGGTATAAAGGGCACAAAGGGTGTGAAGGGTATGAAGAGTGCAAAGAGTTCTTTATTTCTTTTTTTTTCATAGACCATCATTATAAAACCTAGTCAGAAAACGTTTAATACCCTGGAAAATGTCAGATTTGCTTGATGTTCCTTCAGGATGTAATTGTCAAGACACATTTTACTATAATTCCTGATAATGAAAATGGTGTTGCTAGTTGCGGGAGAAGGCAATCTTGTCAATGTCTGTTTGTTTTGGACAATTTACAAGAAGACGTAATTGTTAGGAAAAATCTAGTAATGAGATCAGCTGAATTCACATATTTTCACTTTGTAATTCGATGCCCACTGACATGCTCACATGAATTCATTGCCAATTAAAGTGATATATTGATGGGTTTGACCATAGAGGTATTGCATTGCGCGACACAGCCGAGCTCAATGTTCTTCTTGTTTTCTTTATGGCTGATTTCAGAGCCTTAATTTTATGAACAAATCATAACTGTATGTTTCTTAGCCGTGAAGTTTACTGACATTTAATTTCGTAATTGGCATCAATGGAACCTGGGTTTTATGGTCGCAGTGGGTACCTGTTTAAAAATAGGTAACCTTTCAAAAAATTGCCTAAAATTTAATACTAAAATCTGATATTGAAATAAAGCAGAGAAACATGCCCAGTCTGAATGATCATTTAGAATTAAATAATTTGGAATTGTTGTAAATACAGTTGTCTCAACTTTGGCCTTTCTCTCTTTACTCTTCTTGTTCTTTTGGCCAACTTTCCAGGGAACTATGGATGGTGGACATGTATGTAATGTTGATGTTTGTTTGTTTTCATTGTGCATGTACCTAACTTCTGTATGGACAATGTCATATGAGATACGTGACAAGTATTGTGTTGCATTTTTATTTGTGCACTTTTCTGGGACAGTTTCTACTGGTTTTTCTCGTCTTTCAGAAGATCGTTGTGGTGGAACAGCGACACAATAAAGCCCAATAATCACTGTGGTTCCCTGAGTTCGGTGACAGGTAAAGTGCAACGTAATGTACATTGATGGTAGGACAAAGCAGAATTAAAAACAGTATTCTGGTCATGCAGTTATTTTCCTTCATCAAGAATATTACGATAATGCACTCTGCAAGCAGGTCCCCACTCCTGTCAAGACCCCTCCCCCCTCCTACTTCCCTCCTGCGGTGATGACGCAGTACCTCTCATGTTGGTGTCGGATCCGACCGTCCATGTCCCTCCCACTCTTCTACCTCTTTTCCTGCCTCCAGCTGCGGCAGTGAGTGCACTTGCAGGTAAATTATGTGATTTGACTACAAATGGCCTCTACTACGATCCTTCGAAGGAAGCTTTCATACAGAATTTGCCCCAAAATGGTCGTGTACAATTTAGTCATAAAGTGTGAGATCTATAAGATCTTTGTATGGTCATACTCTGTTGGTTCTAACTGAATGATTTAAGTCCAAGATTCAGGTGATGTAGGAACAAAAGACAAGTTAAAGATCTCCCAAACAACCCATACCTGACTAGCTCAGAGAGGAGAGCAAGAGATCTAAATGGTAAACGTACCAGATAAAATACTCACTGGGGTAACATTTTTTTGCTGGATGTCATTTGCCATTCAGTGTACGCAGATGGGGTGGTAGTTCTACTTGCAGGTGGCTGGGACACCTCAACACTCCATGTTGTAATCAAACTTGTTTGAACTTTTTACACTGAGAAGAGGTGGGGACTCAAAAACATAGTTTTGCGCTCTTTCATGCCCTCACACCATTCGGGCCGTCATGCCCCTGTGTCTCTCACACCCCAATAAAAGTATAAATAGCGATGATCAATCATTTGTGATCGAAAGGGGTAACGTTTATGTCCCTAGGCACAAAGGGCATGAGGTATGAGATCATGAAGGGTCTGAGAATCGCTGTATCAGCCGCGTTTTTCTATGGTTCATCATTTTCTGTCAAATCCTGCCAGCATTGACATTCAATGGTTTTGAATGGGTCTTGAAAACCTCTATTAACTGTGAAGAAAATAAGTCTTTAAAATCACTTTGAGAAATCCATGACAGGCACATGATAAAGGTTTCGGTATCAAGCTGCTGCTTGATTGATTCTGTCTTAAAGGAGTACCTGTTTGGCTGTTTACACGTCAACATAGTTGATCCATGCTTTCAATTTTGCCAAGCTAAATGAAGCTTTTAAGTAAAATTTTTACATGATTTACGATGGGGAAAAGTCAGAAAAATCTGACTGGAAGCACATGCAACAAAATCCATCCATCCTACAATATTTGGAAAGATCAAAATGTAGATTCAATGCCTTCATCACAAAAGGTCACCGTGCACCGTT
>JBCAUG010669668.1:0-13740 GCA_038406175.1 Haplosyllis leylae | reverse complement strand
ATGACACATTACCATACCAGGACAGTGTAGAAGAGTTAGAACCTTATTCAGATTTAGCTAGTCCATTAGACAGTGAGTGATCAGGTATAATAAGAGGTTCCAATCCAACAGATGAGCAAGTACCCTAATTAGATGAACAGGATGATAGTGTATATGGCTATGATAATGAAGCCTACTATTCCACAACTTCATCTCCTAGTAAATGGATGGGAGTACAATTAAACTCCAGGTTAGAGCAAATTTACTGGGATCATAGGGGTGAATGCTTAGATCAGCAGAATAATAATAGTAACTGAAGTGTCACTTTTCAGGAACAGGATGACAGTGTAATAGATCCTACCACAGAGCAGAATGCCCAATTGCAGGTAGTTGTAGATAGTTCAGGAGAACCCATTCTAATAAGCAGAATCCCACTGGTAGTGGAAGAACCACAGTCAGATAATTCTGACCAGTATGATCCCAATATACTGCTAGAGCAGGAACAAACTAATCCCACTGTATCACAATCAACTGTGGTAGGAAACCCTACATCTCACATGGATTATCAGGATAATGCATCCTACAACCCGTTTCAATACTCATATTTTATGAGAGCAAATAGATATGATCACATAAGGTAGCAAGGTAATGTAGAAGCTTCTGCATAAGAGTACCCACATCAGCACATTGCAGGACAACATCAGTTTTATTTTGGGAGCAACCCAGCAGTTGATGATCAACCATTATATGCTCCTAATCTCAGGCCCAGACATTACCCCAACAGGGGAAGGGGTGGAGGTAATCCACCCCACCCAGGTAGACTGCACCCAGCCCCAGTTCCACATAATCCACTACAGCCTCAGAATGTACCCCAGGGTCCAAGAGTTGTCCCTGGAGGAGGAGGTGGAGGAGGCAGCCATCCACCAAATAGAGGAGGAGACCACCAACCAAATAGAAGGGGATGGGGAGGTCAACCACCCAACAGAGGTGGAAGAGGTGGCAGACCTCCAAATAGGGGAGGAGGCTGCCCACTGAATAGAGGGCGACTAGGAGGAGGTAGGGGAGCACCATCAGCACCAGCACCACCATCACCACCCATGCCACCACCAATTCCACCACTGGTGCCACCACCCATCCCACTATCACCACCACCCCAGGGCTACCCAATCTCAGATGGGAGGAGGTGCCCTCAGACCAGGTGGAGGGGGAGGCAGCAGTGGAGACGGTAGAGGAGCAGACTGCCAGAACTACCCAGACCACCAGCAGGTGGCACAAATCAAAATCAAAGAGGTCATAATCATGGAAGAAATGTGGGAGGTGGCCAAGGAAACAACCCTCAAGGCCCAGTAGCTGATCCCACAGTAATGCAAATTTTAGACAGACTGGTCAGAGCTCAAAAAAATAATCAGCAGAAAGATAACGTAACCAGAAAACACAACAAAAGTTTACTATGTTCCCATCAGACAAGTTTGATGGGACAGACCCTAGTAAAGCATATAATCACTGGAGTAACTTTATGCATTACTACAGATATGCAGTAGACACTCAGGTATTGCCACTCAATGACTATACTGAGTGTGTAAAGGTTTTTGAGCTGTCCTTAGCAGGAGTTCTGATTACATGGTTTATGGTGTGTATGAAGTTTAGAAAGGTCTTTTGGATGACTGTGATCATCAAACAGAAGAAAGTCATCTCATGGGTCATATTAAGATGGGGATGCTGACCTATTGCCTGGTGCAAAATCTTCTGACCCAATGACTGTAAACATGAAATAGTGGAATTAACTTTTTCCATGGTAATTTTACATTTATTTCTTTAGTGCAAAGACACAAGTTGTACCATTAGTTTAGAAATAATGTTAAATGAAAAAATAACCAAAAGTAAACACTCACAAACTGCTATAAATAGTATTGTTTTTATTTCACAATTATCTTTACATATTTCATGTTTACGGTCATTGAGTCAGAAGATTTTGCCCTAGTCACTAGGTCAGCATCCCCATCTGAATACGACCTGTGCATCTGTTGCCTTACTTCCTGTAAAGTAGCTAGATCTACAAATATCAAAGTCATCCTTAGATATCTCATAGTGGAATAAAACATAGCTTCGGTCTTCCTAGTGTAATAAATAATTGTACACAATTAATTTTAAGTTAATTTATTGGTTTATTTCCAGAAAGTTGCTTACAGAATTAAAAGAAAATAGACCATTGTAAAATCTAAAACATGACGCTCAAAACCTCTTCAAAAAAGGAATAATGTAGTGAATAAATTTTGATGTCTCAAAATGGTAAATTACTAAAAAATGTATCCAAAAGCAGCCTTTAATAAATGTTGGCGAAGTATTGTTGTATTGATTTTATAATAAACAGATAGAAGCTATGTTTAGATTACTCGAAAATAAATTTCCTTCTCGTGTTTACTGTCAGAGAATATCACATCCATCCTTCGGCACTGAAGAAAATTTAGAACATACCGCCTGTCTTTTTATATAAAAAGTATATCAATGTATTCCTGAAATCTCTATGTGTTGTACGAGCAGCCATTTTACTGATTTACCAAAGTCGAATTCACTACAATAAGGAAAGGTCGGCTGAGGTATTACCTGCAGACAACAGCTGTATCAATGGACAATGGAAAAATGATTTGCTCTTAACATTTGTGAAATTCCATTGAAAATTTAGTCAGAGTATTCCAATGTTTTTTGTTTTGTCATTGATGGCTTATTTCTTTCAGTCATGAAATTTTTGGACATTGTAAAAAAATACCCCCGAAGAAAACATCTAATGATGCACTTTGCGCGCCGTTCTGACAATTCAATCTTTGTGAAGATGTCATGTGGTTGTTATGTAGAATAGTTACCGATGAGACCATTTTGAGTGAATAAAAATATCTAGTACCCCAACCTACCTCATAACCATACGTCTGATATAATTTATTCATCACATTTCGATTTTTCAAAGGTTCTGAGTCAGAATAGAGAATAGGCAGGTTCCATGGTTGTACTCTTTCCAAATCGCCTTGACTTGCTATTTGGATCCTGTGCCTGCTTTGTATCTCGAAAGTAAAGGTAGCTGAACTGGTATTGGAAGGTTTCACTGCACAAGTCAATGGGGAAGTCAATGTGTAAAATGAGATGGCTGCACTTCCTTTTCAAAGAAAAGCACAGTTAGCTTTTTCAAATGCTCAAACTGGCACTTTGGTGTCACTTTGGCTTTACTTGGTGGAGACGTAGTTAGTATTTATGAATCCATTACATTCCAAGGTCTCTGAATGCTTGTCACAGGAATACACTACTGGAGGTGAAGCTTACAGCCAAACTATTGATGTGTTCCATGTACTGTACTAATTCTAAGCATGTAGCAAGTTATTTTGTAGACCAAATTTAGTACAATTTATTTTACAAACTCTACGTATCTATTTTCTAAGGTTTCTTAGGTTAAAGGTAAATTGTTTGACTGAGTAGATACAGCAACTAATGTTTCTTTAAAATTGGGGTTGGCTTTCAACAAAGACTCAAGTCCCCCAACTTTATGTGACCACTTTAACAGACAATGGGTTGTGTCAAATTATTTTTTGGCTGAGAGAATTCGGCTTACGTTTTAATTTTACTAAAATACTAAGAACTGACTTTAATATTTAAACATTTTGTAACGCGAATTCACGAATTACGAGGCTCCCTCTGTTCATATTACATTTCATTCACAAATTTACTTGCAGAGGAATCTGATTAATCCGCGAGAGAATTTATTGTCATATTATACACAATTTCAGTCAGGGCGTGGTCAGAAGCATATGTCGACTTCATAGTTCCCAGACACATTCTCATCTGGTCCTTTTTCAAATGAGGATCACACTTGACTTTGTGGTAAATGTGAACCAGTCCTGGGTCAGGGGATCGAAAAATGTGTAATCTTTTGCGATGAATTCTGGAGGCAAAGTCTATGTCCTCTTTTCCCCATCCTTTGATATTAGTGTTGAAACCTCCAACAGCATCAAAGTCTGATTTGTAGAGGGCGACTTGTCCATAACTAGTTGCCCTCCAGTATCCCTCATTACTTGAAAACCTGTGGTATTTGTTGCCTTGGTAAGTAGCATTGAATAGATTCACAATTCTGGGATTGTATTGTGAAAACATAATTGGAAAAAATGCCTGTTTACCCTGATGTGTATTGTATCTAATTCTGTGAAGGAGATATTGGTCAATACTGCAATCAATGTCCACCAGAAATAGCAAGGCATCATCTGCAAAGAGGGACACAGCATTCTCAAATGCAATTGCTCTTTGAAATGATCCTTGCAAAGGAATGAGGTGTAAATCATGATGTGGATACAGGGTACTCAGTTGGTGTATCATAGTGTCAATTTCTTTGTATTGAGCCTCATTTTTCCCATCACGAAAGAACACCACAGTTAGTGATACATTCTCATTTGTTTTTAAAGCAACATTTTCAAAAGTTTTGATGAATCTGTTGAATGGTTCTGATCTTCCATACAAAGGAATCACAAAATTGACTTTTTGATTATCTTTTTGTATTTCAGTATAGTCTTTTCCGTTACATTCCAATTTTCCAAATTTATGCATCAGTTTATATTGTCTATTCTGTGAACTGCTTCCCGGAAATTCTAGTTGTCCATTAGCAATTGTTATTGCCCCAAATTGTGGATTAAGTGTTTGATATCCATAGTCAAAACGTTTGAAAGTTGCGACGGACTGGCCTTTACTTAAATTGTTGCTGATCCATTTCCTTAACAGCTGCAATCGTTTCTTAAATGGCCCAGACTCATAGGTTCGAAATTGGCGCTTCGGCATCTTAGGCTCATTCGGACCAAAATATAGGTTTTGTGTTAAGAAATACCAATGCAAAACTTCATCCCTCATTTGGCTTCTGTCATATACTGAATGATTCTGAATTTGCTCGTTCATTTCATTAACAGAGTCTCTAAGGTCTATCATCTTTGCTCTTAACCTTCTTATCTCAGTTTGATGCTGATACTGTTTCATTCCGTACATGTATTTGTGGTCTTTGAAAGGATGAAGAGTTATTGCATTCTCTATTTGATCTCCAATGTTACTAGGCACAACTGATCCCTGTAAGCCGTTGTAATTTTGGAAAAATAGATGGAACATCTGAAATGAGAAAATTTAATATTTTGTTATTTGTTACACTTAATGTGACTAAATGAATTAACAATAGTCTCTTATTAAGAAATGCGTCATATGCGGATTTTTCACGATAAGCAAATCTGACAGACCTGACAGAAATAACATGCAATTTTGCAGAATTGTCAGAATTTTAATTTTAAAGGTAAGGATTATTTAATATTTCCAGTACTAGCTAGAACGTGTGTACTTCATTGAATAGTTAACACATACAATAGCAAAGTGTAGAAATCCACTTCTTGATCTGTCAGATCTGACAGAAATGCTTACTGTGAAAAACTAGAAAGTAATAACAATAATACATTGTGAATCATGGGGTATTTTTCTAAAATGAGAATTGGTAATAGATTTCTTCCTGTTGAAAGTTCAGACAATTCATGTTCTTTGGAGTATGTCATCATTCTGCCGTACCATTACATGTAACAATAGTTGTCTGTGAGAAATTGTAGATCTACTTAAAATTTCAAAATTTTCAGTAAGTGGGGGATGTGATCTCACAACTTTAAAACATGTAATTTTTAGTGAAGTCAGGCTTTTTTATCGAAGTTTATGAAAAATACTGACTGTTTGTATACAAGTTAAAGATAACCAATTAATACTAACATTAGGATTCCAAGATTGGAAACATTAAACATTCCTCTTTTTAACACCAATAAAAATATTTAAAAACTTGAAAAGATCAATATTTCTAGACATAAAAATATAGTGAAATATCTGAATATTGTCCAGATCTCCCCAGAAAGAATTTTTTATGATCACCTATTTGCTGATAAGATATTTTAAAACCAGAAACTAAAAGTCTGTAAATTGATAGAAGACCATTGTACAACCTCAGTCGGAACTTAAACCAAAGTATCCTGACATCATGGATGTCGTAGTGGTGCTGACTTGAGTCTGATCTGTGTTCTAGGAGGCACTCATCATAGAATCTAGCAATAATGTATTTAGAGAAAAATATAAGAATTTTGAAAAAACAAACCTCCTTTGCTTTTGTACAAGAAACATTTGCAAACTCGTTAATGCATCTTCCCAATTCGGTGTCTTCATGTGAAGTGTAGAGATTCTTCAAACAGTAGCTGATGTTTGGTGCCACCTTAGCCAAAGTAGCTCTGCTCATTATAACTCCAGGACCACCCATGCAGTAGGTTTTACTATCAGATAACCCCAGTTTTCCTTTTTCCTCTTTTCTACCAATTCCTGAGTGTCCAATATAATATATCTCGCTACTATTCACAGATGTTAAAAACTTGGCTAATTTTTCTCCTTTGATGTACACATCATCGTCAGCTCTAACAAACCATTCAAATTGATCCAAATAGAAATCATGCATGTATTTTAACATTAAGAAGGCTTTCTTCTGAGGAGGATATGTATCTGTAACTCCTGGTAAAGTTACCATGGTGTTTTGAGCATAATTGCTTGAAGATGAATCTTCTCCAGAAAAAAATATAACTTTACCAGATATTGTTTTTGCCCAAGTTCCATTAATTGCTTCCAGTCTTGTATTAATAAACTCCTTTGCTGTTAATACCCCAACAAGCATAAGATCTGTATGAATATGGTTAAGTTCCTTGTCATCTGTTTCACTGCTTCTATTGTAGTATTTCGTGAATTTTCGTATGAGAGATCTTTCGGTGTCCTCTCTGAAGTTACCTCCAAGGATTAAACCGATGAAAAGCCCGAATGTAAATTGTGTTATCATTTTTAACTTGAACCTGAACCTATTATTCGACGTCGTAACATGCCCTTGTGAAAGTACCCATGGAAACATTGTAACTTGCCTATTTGTTTATTGAATAAAAAG
Organism: Haplosyllis leylae; assembly: GCA_038406175.1. NCBI lineage: Eukaryota > Metazoa > Annelida > Polychaeta > Phyllodocida > Syllidae > Haplosyllis > Haplosyllis leylae. Next base: position 6,794 of record JBCAUG010669668.1, on the reverse strand, counting down.
CGGTGTACCTAGTTTGAGCACCTTTCGTCATACAGTGTATTACACTTTAGATCTTTTTTGAGATATATGTTGTATTTAATCTTGCTGCACCCTGCAGGAAAGTCAAATAATTGTCCTTTTTAGATCGGAAAGTGCTTCTCAAGTTTTAATTGCAATTTGCTTGAAATGATGAATTTGCTACTTTAAAAAACCAAGTACTGCATTAGGAAAAACTAATCTGTTTGTTTGTCGATACATAAATTAAATTTAAGACAGTTACATAGATTTATCATACATACGGGACATCACACATGCGGGATAGGATGTTCTTTAAATTGAACCTGAAACGCGTTGGTGGAAAATCGAAGTAATTTTGTTAAACATTACAAAGGCTTGTGTCATAAACAATACAAGGGTTTCGGTCTATCAGTAGGAATTGAACTGGCCATTTTAATACTGATAATAGAGTATTGTAGCAACAGCAGTATACAACTGAGCATTTCTTACTTAAAAGGGCAGATGATTAGATAAACAGATGCGGATCCAGGATTAATTAAGAAAAATGAGGGAAGTATGACTGCGAGACTATGAAATTCTAAGTTATTGTGAAGATCAGTTCCAAGAGCTCGAAGACAGTTTCAGACACTTCACTAGTTACCAACAAGCAGTGAATGCTTTGCTATCACATGCTTTATGTCAAGATCCAGAACAATTGTTTGAAGCATTGACAGGCACTGCTCCTCTAAAGAGAGATAGAGACAATTTCAAAGGCATACCAGACTCACTGGAAGTAAGTTTCCATACTCCATGAATATCAGGACCATCGGCTCATCTACCATATGGTAGAAAAACCCACAGCTTCAAGGCTCATTAGAGACAAAAAGTGAAACAGGAAGCCTACCGCAGAAGGAAGGAACACAAGTAGCAGGATGAAACTTCAATAGATGTCAGTGAAAATCAACAAACAGAAGGGCAGTACACCCAGTCCAATATACAGTCTGCAGAAATGTTGCATGAAGGATACCAAAGTGAAGCAGAAGAAATCAAGGTAAACAGAGAGGGACACTTCTTGGATGTGGAGGAAGACCCCATCACAAGGGCTGCCAAATCACTGCTTCCAGACTTACATTTAGAAAAACGTAAAGAAGAATTAAAACAACACAGAGGTTGCTTAGGTTTCAGAAGGGGATTTGGAAGGAAAGACAGGTCATCAGACAGGGATCTTAAGCCACCTATGTCTGGATTCTGTGGCTTACTAAAACAGAGTTTAAAGAAGTACTCAAGCATAACAAAGAATTACAGTAAGAATTGGACAATGACCCAGACACACAAGAACCCAGTAAAGGTACCATTCTGTATTTTTAGAGAGCCAGATTATGGCTGGTAAAGATAATAGAACAGAAAATAAAACCCCAAAACATCAAGTGGAGGATGATTCATCCACCAATGAAGATGCCCCTCACCAATTTTATTCCCATGTTACTGAAGAAGAAAGCAAAGTAAAAAAGTAAAAGTAAAAAAGTAAAGAAAAGCAAAGAACCAAAGATGGCTAAAAATAATGCAGCACAAACGGATGATGCTGACAAACCAGATAAATCAGGAAAATCAACAAAATGAAACCTTTTTCCAATCTCATCAAAAATTTCTTCAGTTCTAATACAGACAATAATTCAAATGGTAACAATTATCACTCTGAACAACAGGTGCACATTCGAATATCCAGGAGAAGTACCTGATCTACTACTGCACTACCAACAGCATCCACTACAACAGAAACACTTCAACAGAGAGAAGCCACTGCTGTGCAGCCAGACACTTTATCCCTAGCCCCTATACCATTACAAAATGCATCAGTTCCCCAGGGTCAACCACCGGACATATGTTATAAAAATCAACCCACAGGACTCTTTCCACCATCAGGTACAGTAGCCACAGAAAGAATTACAACTGTGCAAACTACTTCTACAACCCCACACACTGCTCTGTACCCATCATTAGTGCATATGCCCCAAGGCATCCATATGCAGACTAGTTCAGCCCAAAGAACATTGGTTTTACACCCTGTGGGTGACACTACGAATCCCAATTCTGACCTACTGCAATATTCCATGCAGCTTGCTGTAGGAGAACATTATGTAGTGGACATCAGCACCCAACAGGATGAAAGAGGTCTATTACCAGTCCAAAACTCAGGAAATCAGCCTCAAACATCTTCAAATCTACCAGACAACTTTAACACCCCAGACCAAGAAGACATTCAAGACACTGTTACACTGATTGAGGGAGAGATACAACAACCTTCATTAAACAGTACAGGTAGGACATCTTTTGTTCATGATACTGCCAAAGTTGCTTTATTACAAATAGTCCAATTTACACATATTTCACAATTTTCTCAAGCAGCACAACAGTTAGATGCATATATGAGGCAATATGGCACATTCAGCATAGGTCAGTTTATGTATGAAGATGAATTGGATAGGTTTTTCACTGCTTCCCAATGTTTTGATATCACCCATTTGCCAGTTCTGTTAAGAGGGCTACAGTTTGTAGATCAAGATTATTACTTGCAAGTAGAACATGAAGTAACATTTAGACCACCAGGAATAATAATAATAATAATAATAATTTATTTCCTCTCTTTTGAATACAGTTATGCACTTGTTTTTGTCATTCTTACTTGAGCGTTTAAAAATTAGAGAGATGGATAGCCAAGGTCAAAGTTGACCATACATTTATAAATGCTGGTTACCCAATGAAGCATTAGTTATTATACAATGTGAAAGAAACAGTAATAAAGTAACTTATTTACAACATAGCCTTTTACATAAAAAATAAGCGGTGTTATGCCTTTTCATGTTTTTTGACAAAATTATATGAACTGTTACACCCTTTCATGCGTTTTGCCCTTTCATGTTAAGGGTGAAATTCTGTAAGGTTGAGCTAGGTTATAGATAAATAAACAAGCATTCAATTTTCTTTTGAGCATACTGACTCTATGAAACATTCAATAAAACTTTAAGGGACCCTAAAAGAGAACAGCAACAGTAACAAATAACGATCTTAACACATATGAAATCTAGCCAGCCATTCTTTGACTCACTAGTTATAAAAATGGTTTGCTCATCATTTGAAACATTAAGCTATATCTCATTATGCCATTTAATTAAACTAATAGTCCAGTGAGTTGCTTCTGTTTAGCTTTTTAATGCAGATAGCTTTATGTCTATGCAATTGTGTGCAGTATTTATAAGCTTCAGAACAGTAGCAACATTTGTATGGCTTTACGTCCTTGTGTACCAATGAGTGACTTTTAAGTAGTCTTGGGTTTTTTGTGATGTAGTCACAGGTATCGCATTTAAGAGTCTTGGCATTGTGCTCTCTAACATGTTTCAGTAAGTTGGGTTTGTTCATAAATCCTCAACCACAATTCCCACAATTACAGAAGTGGGCCTTTACTTTGAGGTGAGTAACACGATGAGTTTTCAGTAGTATTTTTCCTGTAGTATTGGATGAAGCTAATATTCTTGAGGTATCACTACTAATTTTTCCTGTGCACTACTTTTGGCACCCTTGGTACACTCATCAGGGATGGGAGTACTAGGCCTTCTTGTATGTGGCTCATTTACCACTGAGTCGCATTCTCGGTTAGAAGTATCAGGTTTGGTGGTAAGTAGCAGAGGCTTACTAGCATAGCTGTGGTCCTGAGTATTCAGTTGAATAATACCAGGTCCTCGTTCATCACTATTTAAGCAGTCATCCATTTCACAGTTGTTGTTAGACTGCAACTATATTTCCATGGTCCCTGGTTCAACATTTGGTTTACTAGAGGGACATGTACTGAGGTTGAGTGGGGTTTTTCTAGTTATCCCTTTGCCTCAAATTGAGGTTAAAACTGCTGATAAATTGTCAAATGTAATAGCATCTGGTACCTCACCATTAAATGGTTTCTGTTTAAGCTCTCCAAAGAGCCCACATCCCAGATAGACTAGATGCACATGGCAGGCCTGGAATAATTCCTGTTAGCTTAATGGTGTGGTTGCCTCCAATGTTGTCCAGTACCTGTTTCGACACATCACAACTATGTGCCTGTTGTATGTTCTGCTTAACGCGTAGATACAAAGTTCATCTGGGAATTGGTTAATGTCCTTCATTTCATTACACCAAGTCTCTAAATTAGTTTGACACATACCCAAGACTATTTGGCCAACAAGAGTGGTACAATTTACCTTCTAACTAAATACGTTTCACGATGTCTTGCCTTACTGTATTTCCATCTTCATTAGAAAAAGACCCAAAGAGTTCAAACACAGCTGAGGCATGTCTTCTTCTGTCTGGTTTGTAACAGTTCCTCTTATCAATCCAATGGGTTTTACTCATCTCACTGAATTGGAACATCTCTTCCGTTAGTGACTCCTTGCTGGACATATACTGGATGAAGCAGCGATATGGATAGTTGGACACAATAGATACTAAATCTGATGCAATTGGGTCAATTTCAGTAGATGTAGCCATTTTGAGCATTTTTTTCATAGAAAGGCAGATTCGTGGTTTTGATATACTTAGCACAAAAATAAGTAGGTCAAATGTCAAAGTGAGGCAGTGCACATGTCATCACAATATTTTCAGAGAAATTAATATAATATTGAAAGTTTTGGAGTGATATACCCTCACGATCAGAGGATGACACTGATTCAGATGACACATTACCATACCAGGACAGTGTAGAAGAGTTAGAACCTTATTCAGATTTAGCTAGTCCATTAGACAGTGAGCGATCAGGTATAGTAAGAGGTTCCAACCCAACAAATGAGCAAGTACCCCAATTAGATGAACATGATGATAGTGTATATGGCTATGATAATGAAGCCTACTATTCCACAACTTCATCTCCTAGTAAATGGACAGGAGTACAATTAAACTCCAGAGGAGAGCAAATTTACTGGGATCATAGGGGTGAATGCTTAGATCAGCAGAATAACAATAGTAACCGATGTGTCACTTTTCAGGAACAGGTAGACAGTGTAATAGATCCCAATTGCAAGTAGTTGTAGATAGTTCAGGAGAACCCATTCTAATAAATGGAATCCCAATGGTAGTGGAAGAACCACAGTCAGATAATTCTGACCAGTACAATCCTGATATACTGCTAGAGCAGGAACAAACTAATCCCATTGTATCGCAATCAACTGTGGTAGGAAACCCTACATCTCACATGGATTATCAGGATAACACATCCTATAACCTGTTTCAATACTCGTATTTTATGAGAGCAAATAGATATGATCACATAAGGGAGCAAGGTAATGTAGAAGCTTCCACACAAGAGTACCCACATCAGCACATTGCAGGACAACATCAGTTTTATTTTGGGAGCAACCTAGCAGTTGATGACCAACCATTATATGCTCCTAATCTCAGGCCCAGACATTACCCCAACAGAGGAAGGGATGGAGGTAATCCACTCCACCCAGGTAGACCGCACCCAGCCCCAGTTTCACGTGATCCACCACAGCCTCAGAATGTACCCCAGGGTCCAAGAGTTGTCCCTGGAGGAGGAGGAGGCAGAAGAGGCAGCCACCCACCAAATAGAGGAGGAGGCCACCCACCAAATAGAGGTGGATGGGAAGGTCAACCACCTAACAGAGGTGGAAGAGGTGGCAGACCGCCAAATAGGGGAGGAGGCTGCCCACTGAATAGAGGGGGACTAGGAGGAGGTTGGGGAGCACCACCAGCACTAGCACCACCATCACCACCCATGCCACCACCAATTCCACCACCAGTGCCACCACCCATCCCACCACCACCACCACCCCCAGTGCCACCCAATCTCAGAATGGGAGGAGGTGCCCCCCGACCAGGTGGAGGGGAGGCAGCGGTGGAGGGGGCAGACTGCCAGGACTGCCCGGGCCACCAGCAGGTGGTGCAAATCAATATCAAAGAGGTCATAATCATGGAAGGAATGTTGGAGGTGGCCAAGGAAACAATCCTCAAGGCCCAGTAGCTGATCCCACAGTAGTGCAAATTTTAGACAGACTGGTCAGAGCTCAAGAAAATAATCAAACAGAAAGAGAACGTAACCAGAAGACACAACAAAAGTTTATTATGTTCCCAACAGACAAGTTTGATGGGATAGACCCTAGTAAAGCATACGATCACTGGAGTAACTTTATGCATTACTACAGATATGCGGTAGACACTCAGGTATTGTTGCTCAATGACTATACTGAGTTTGTAAAGGTTTTCGAGCTGTCCTTAGCAGGAGTTCTGATTACATGGTTTATGGTGTGTATAAAGTTTAGAAAGGTCTTTCGGATGACTGTGATCATCAAACAGAAGAAAGTCATCTCATGGGTTGTATTAAGATGGGGATGCTGACCTATTGCCTGCAAAATCTTCTGACCCAATGACTGTAAACATGAAATAGTGGAATTAAGTTTTACCATGGCAATTTTACATTTATTTTGTTAGTGCAAAGACACAAGTTGTTACCATTAGTTTAGAACTAATGTTAAATGAAAAAATAACCAAAAGTAAACACTCACAAACTCCTATAAATAGTATTGTATTTATTTCACAATTAAAAGAACAGCATCTTTACATATTTCATGTTTATGGTCATTGAGTCAGAAGATTTTGCCCTAGTCACTAGGTTAGTATCCCCATCTGAATACGACCTGTGCATCTGTTGCCTTACTTCCTGTAAAGTAGCTACAAATATCAAAGTCATCCTTAGGTATCTCATAGTGAAATAAAACATAGCTTAGGTCGTCCTAGTGTAATAAATAATTGTACACAATTAATTTTAAGTTAAT
>JBCAUG010669557.1:0-13740 GCA_038406175.1 Haplosyllis leylae | reverse complement strand
TAGCGGCCTGAGTAACTGTAACCGGCTATTCCCCTCTCTTTGCAAGAGAGAGGCTTGGCCGGCTAAGTACAGAAAGGCTACAGGGACGCACCTTGAGTCCGTTTAACCGTGACATATGTTCTTCATTCGGAAAAGAAACGTGAGATAAAATACCGTAAAGTTTTGATTGTGCCAAACTAAACTTCTTAAGTTGTTTCCATAGTTATTCAACTGATCTTTTACTTCCTTGGGTTGAAGTAACACAAAATAACACAGTAAATTTGTTCATTCGATGGAAAATACACGCATAAAATGTTTAGCTTTGCCATTTCTTATTTGTAGGCCGGAGGCTGTGACGTTAGAGATGTGTACGTCATGGAAGGATATTCACAGTTCCATCAAGGCTGAAGGAATCGCACCAATATCAATCAATATTATCAATTGGAAAAACTTCAGCTGGTAGAACATGCAATCTGTGAGGACAAATCCAAATTTTCGTCTGCTACTACATCGTTATTAATATCAATCGTGTAAGGACAATAAATGAGAATACTAATACTAATCATTACTAACTGCGTGTTATCCTAAGTTTATGTCGATAATTTCAACACTGTGATTCATTATAAATATGTAAATAAAAATCAGTTTGTTCTCTTATCTCTGAAATATTTGTGCGTTTAATTTGATTTTGACTGAACATATCCAAATTATGTGTAATATTTTTTTTGGGGGGGGGGCGTATTCAAGCAGTGGTGGAATATATTCTAGTAACGTTGGCAGCTCTCGAGAAATGTTCACAAGTAGCATTCAAGAAAGTTCCCCTATTCTATTTTTTCTTATCCGTAGTTCTTTATTTTGTTGATGGACGTTCTCCACATCTTCGCAGCTTTCAAGAAAGTTTCACTATTTTTGAAATGTCATTTATGTTTCTTCATATTTTGTTGGTGGATGTTTCATATTAATTATTCATACGTTTACAAGGTCTCTGCACTGCTAACGGTGCGGAGCAGGTGCAAAGAAACTGTTCCGTTTACCCTGCGTCAAACCAACATTCTACTTGTCTGTCTGTCTGTCTGTTTGTCTACTCCGGAGTGTAAAATTAATTTACATGAAACAGAAAAAGTTCATTTGTGCACACTTTTCCAAAATCCTTCAGAAATTGTACCGTTGTCAATGAGGCCTAATGGATCAATTATCCCAAAAGAAACAGAGCTGTACTTTGGTGAATGGGTGGACAGCTACCATTAAGCTTATTGGTTAAACAGAAACGCATGATTTTCTAGTATCGTTAAAGAGACACGTTGCAGTCCGAAAATGGGTAATATTTGAGGGGTTTTCCGCATTCAAGCAGTGATGGAATCTATTTAGGATGCGGGTGAAAACGATTTTTTTGATATCGAATGTATAAGGGTGCTTCAGATTAGTGGAGACAAATAACCTTTTTTATTTTATTATAGCAAGTCTTTCGTAACTTAAGATCAGCGCTATGTTCCATGGGGAGTGTTCGGTTGGTCCAATTAACTCAACAAAACTTTCTCCCTGTTGAGTTCTAGTCCGTTAACGTGCTGGTGCAGAGCAGCTGAAATTTTAGATTGATACAATGAGTTGCTTGCACTGTACATATCAGTGTGTCACTGCACAATCACATAACGTCCTTTCCCTTAAAAGTGAGAACGGGGATTGGTGACAGGGGATTTTACTTTCATATGCATTTCCACACCGTGATGATGGGAAACGAAGAGAACGGATATGGATTGTTTGCACACAGACTACTAATGTATGACTGGTAGTGAAGAATATAATATAATTATCGATGCACGTAAGTGGCGAAGTCACAGAAATTTAAAATGGAAATTGGTGGCATCATATAAAGTGTCAAATTCACCGCCAGTGAACAAAACATAATCTGATTTGATTTCTGATTTGGTGGCAGTATGTTGTAACATTCCTGTACCTGAAAAGTGGCCTATCATCTGAAAAATTCTGTGTAATCTGGAAACATTGTCTTAACATTATGCAGTGTTGCTAAATAGGTTTCAAGCTAAGCGTGGGGCGGATAGGATTCAGAGAACGTACTTGGATTTGCTATGGATGACGTTTACCTGTTCTGTAACCCACGCGACAATTTCCGGACCATGTTGTTGTTCAGTCCAAGTTTTGACAGAGTTTATACATTATTAATGAACATCTTGAACCTCTTCAACAGCAAATCACAGCAATCTATTATGTCTTGGGAAACATTCGTCCATATGAATTCAAGTTAATTTTTGATAAAAAAAATGTCTGTGTCTCTTAATGCATTTATTTCGAAGAACATAATATAGTTGTTGTCGGAACATTGATTAGATTGGTTGGTGGCGTGTACTTAAGCTTTAAAAAATGGGAACAGCAACAAAGCCTTAGTACCCATGACGTTCAGGAGATTCTTCCATTTCTGGGTATTCAGAAAATGAATGCAGCTTGGATAACAATGCTGGAAAACACTCACAGCAGGAAATTCCAAAAAAAGAAAAAGCACTCAGTATAGGCATTTGCATTCGCTGCGCGTATGCCTGACCTCGTGTTTTATCTGTTCAGTAAAAGTGTGAGAACATGAAACCATCTGTGAGTACCTTGTCGCCCTCAATAAAGTTCAGAAAATGCTTTCCATTTTTAGCAAGTCAGAAAATACTGCCCAAAGTTTTACAATCGTCGTCTATGAGAAACATTTTTTTTTAGCTTTTCAAGTGTCTGGAAGAAAGAATTACTTGTACCAACTATTTGATGGTAGATAATCATTTCTGATAATAAGGAGATCCAACCTATGTGGAGATATTTCAATAATTATCTTTATTTAAATTTTTGATATGACCAACTTTTTTCCAGAATAAAATAATTAAAATATCTCCACATAGGTCAAATCTCCTTAGTATCAGAAATGATAATCTACCATCAAATAGTTGGTACAAATAATAGTTTCTTCCAGACACTTTAAAAACTAAACAAAAAACTAAAAAAAATATTTCTCATAGATGACCATTATGAAACTTTGGGCAGTATTTTCTGACTTCCTACAAAATAGAAGTATTTTCTGAATTTTACTCAGGGTGAGCAAGAAGTAGAAATCTACAGATCTGTCAGAAATGCAAAAACTAGATTATGTCTTCATTTTACAAGAATGAACCACTTACCATTGACATGATTGGTGATTGATATTTACTCTTTCGACAAAATTAACGCTATTTCGTGTCTTGTGACGGTTCAATTGAAATATAAACAGTTCGAAATATTCACCCAATACTCACATTCCGTGGCTTGAAGAGCTATAGAGTAAATAATGTCCCTTCACCTATTGCTTCATTCTCCACATCTGAACTTTTGTTGGCAAAATTATGCAAACCTTGTACAACACTATGGATCTCATTTACAAGTTTGACGCAATAAAATTTCAATTTAGTCAATTTGATATTAAATCATTGGTTCCACTTGACATGGTGGCATCTGTCAGGGACGATCCGAGTGTTACTATTAACGTCTATTACTTTCTTTTGCCACTGTAGTGACATTGATAGAGGGTTTAGCTTTAGTTTATTAGCGCATTTATCTCTATATTTTTCAAAAGATCTCTCCAGGTGATGGAAAAAATTGAAAATTGCTATCAAAGAAGCGTGACTTGGCATAGTGGTTGTGTTGTTATGATAAACAGACGTGTTATTGGGAGCCAGATAGAACCAAATATCAAGGGAACCTTACGTCCCTCAACATTTACAGGTAATGCGACAGGGAGAGGACAAGAACCACATGATATAAACTAATGACTCGTTCACACTGCACGGAACTGGGAATGGGAAGAATGGGTTACTATATATTATGCTGTTCTGTTCATACTGCATCCGGACTGGGATAGGGAATGGGAATGGGAAAATGGTAAATGAGTTTTGGACCCATTTTTTCCATACCTGAAATGGTTCCTACTAGGACATGTAAACAGGCACACATAATATTTTTCACTCCCAGTCCCACTTCCGTTCCTGCTGCAGTTTGAACAGTGCATCCCATTCTTGGTCCCCCTTCTGTGTAATGTGAACGAGCCATTCATCAGTTTGGACGTTATAAATCATCACTTATTCTATTTCGAAACGTTGATGTGGTATTTCAGTATCAGATCAAGGGGAATCACGTCCCCACATCGTTACCCCCTGCCCTACTACCTAAAAAGAGAATGGTTCTAATAGCCAGCCGTATCCGTTAGATCTCCTGTCCTCAACCTGATTTCTCGACCCGGTGCAGTATTTTATTGTTTGCCATCGTTGAGAAATAATTTTGCTGGAGATTTATTGCCTCTGTAGTCTCCAGATGTTAAACCATTGGCAGGTTTAAGTTGGGAAGAGGAATGAATAACTCGTCCCTCTGAACCAAGAAACAGTAACAAAAACGGCCATGGTAGTTTGTACAAAATGTAACAATTTATTGCTCCCATGATACAGAACAGCAGTATGAAAATATGAAAACTATGTATGATACAATAAATACAACGAATTATATGCACTAAATGCTGAAGAAAATAAGTAAGGAAACTGGTAGTATTTTTCAAATGGAATGTTTCGCTTAAAATCATAAAACACATAAAAGCATTAAAGTTGATTTATAGACTGCTTTCATCAATATTCAAGAATCTAAAAAGGGCATCAACTTGATTTTTCTAAAAAAAATTAAAATTTTCTGTAATATACATGATTATTTTACATATCATTTCATCATTTTACTATAATTGTGTGTCATGATATTAGTGACTAGAAATTTAGTAATAATTATGACAATACAGTACTTTATATGACTAATTCATACAATTCTTTTCATACGATTATTTTATTCTGTTTTGTTTAATATACAGAGTAAACCCTTTTTATATGCAGCTAGACTAGCATTCTCCGACAAGTACTCCTTAAATGGATTCTATTTCAGAACAAGCTAGAAAATACTGATGACAGAGGAAATGATTGCTGTGTTTGTTTTTTACACTATTATTTGTATATCTGTCCACATATCAATAATCATTTCATTTCTTTAGCATAACAAACATATTTTGGCAGTGTGTAGTTATTGAGTTCATAAGAGATATTACCATAAAACTGAATGTCACTCAGAGTTTGGTCTGTGCAATGAATATTTCCTGCTGAGTTTTCTTCTTCTTCTCTTTTCTTCTTCTGCCACATTCCTCCCCCGTGTGTAACTCAGTTCAGTTTTGTACTGTGGAACAATTCTCCAAGCCAGTTGTGTCTCTCCCTGATTTGTCATGCTTTGTGCCAGATACATGATACAGAACATGATGTCACGTCATGTTTGTCATGCTAAGTATGAGTATTTCATCACAGAAATGCAATATGGCTGTCCTCACTGAGGACTAATAGCACCAGACTGACGTCACGATCTGTCCTTTTGACGTAATCATCTCTTGTGCAGCAATACAACTGATGTAGTCCATGCCAGTAATATTCCTGAATAGGATGAACTTGAGGCATGACTCCGTAATTCGTCCTTCTTAGTGGAGGTTGGCTTTGACTTAACATTATCCTTCTCGACCAAGACTTTTGAACGCTCAGTCTTTGGTCTGTGATGAGGCTTTCGTGTAGCTTTGGGTTGTGTTGCTTGTGGAGGAGTGGCTTCGGTTGTTCTGTGAAGTTCACAGTCAGGTCTGTACTTGTATCTCAGATAGAACGGGTCCTGGAAGGCTGTTGTCATCAGGCCTCCGATCACTCTTCCTCCAACCTGACCACAGCCTTCAGTGAACACGTTTTCGTAGCAGGTTCTCAATTCATTCAGAATTCTGAAACGAAAACATTTCAGTGAAAAAATTTCATTTTACAATTTAACACCAAGGATTTTATTGGTGTACAAATTTTAATCGCAGAAGGAACTGTTCATTAGTCTTCTGTCTCAAGATGTTTTTCTTGAATAAAATTACAAACTTTAATACAGAACTTCAATACTTACTGAGATAGTTTCTGGCCGTTTTGGGACTCTGGCACACAGTAGAATTGATGGGCTGTCACTTCCTGTAACATGGGGCTCAGCGTCTCCCACAGATGATCACATCGCGCCAGAGTTCGGTTCTGTAGCACCTTCCTGTAGCAGCTCAAATGCGTCGTGTAGTCTGCAAAATATAAATATTTTAAAAATTAATTATGGACGGTAGAAAAATTAAGATAAATTCGAGATCAAATCGCTCTTTGTCAGTGATTTTGGTCGCAATTATAACCACGGGAACCACATTTCTTGTTCTGAAAACTGAAAAAAGCTGAAAATTGCAGACTGTTGCAGATCGTTGACAGGAAAAGCTTGAAAAGGAAGGAAGTAGTGACAATCTAATCTTGATCGAAGTCAGTCACGTTTCTGTATTAAACATTGTAAATTCTAATTCATTGGAACTCAGGTCGTGATGACGTGTTTATTGCAACTTGCACTTTTTTTATCCTTGAAGGGAACTTAATATTCTTAACAGAGAACACCGTTACTTTCTTGCAAAGTGAAGTCTGCCTGTCCATTTTAACCTTTATTTATTTGTCTCGAGCATGAAAAAAATAAATCAGTCCGCCTTTCCGTTGGTAATTCCACCTTGCTAAACGGCACTATTGTTCAACACAGTAATTACACAGTGTAAAATTTACAGGTGTCTGAAATTCTTGATCAGTAAAAATCTTGGGAGAATTAAAACGGCATAAACAAATACAACAAAGGCCTTAAAGATGTCTGTGTTGAAACATTCGTCCAAGAGGAAATACAATCTTAGGGGAGGACCAGTGCTATTTACTTGCAAAAAATATCTCATAAATAACGAAAATGGGTCAGTTAGATAAAATTCCTTAACATTAGAAACCAAATATCTTTGATCCAATAGTTTATCATACAATAAATTCCTTACTTCCAAAGAGAAAATGTGCCATTAAGTAAATTCCATATATCTGAGCAGTGTCTGTATGGCTGTAAAGGTGTGAGTCATGGGTCGCAAGTTCTCTTCTTGCTAATAGTGTACAACCCATATTTAACCTAGGATTACGCTACCTCGGGTCCTTTACTCTTTATATTCCTTTGATGGCATCATTAAAAGTAAGAGGGGAAACTGTGATTGATGAGTACAATGCGGAAAAAGTTGCATTTACTGTTAGTCGTGGTTTCATTTTTTGCGAAATTTGAATCTGATAAACCTTTTTGATTTGGGAATCCATTTTCTAATTCAGTGGCAAAAATCTCAATTTGATCTGTTTTGTTCAATGTTTCAGAGACAAGAACTCCATACATCATACCCAAGGTCCCAATCCTAATACTTCAACCTATCCATCTTAACACGTTGATGAAAAACAACTTTGAAGTTTCATGGAGAGTTGATAACCAATGAAAAGACGTTTGGGAATCATGGCTGTGGCTTTGGATTTCTGCATTCTATAATCCAACTGTGTTAAGCACTTACCATTTTTTGCATCACCACAAATGTATTCCATTTTGAGCAGGTAGGTTCTTAATCCTCCGTCATAGCTGAGTAAGGTTTCCATCCCTTCCTTGCACTTCTCTTCTATCGGTCCCAAACATCTCATGTACGAGCGGTAATCTCTGGAATAAAATATCAATGATGTTCAAAAATGACAAGAGTTCAAACGACCTGATTGTCAAACAATAAATAGTAGCAAAGATGAGAGAAATCCATGTAATTGCAATGCTAATGAAAATGTGTCTGTTCAAACCAAGAAAAATGGTTAAATTCTGCCCCACAAATCTGTCAATCACATTTACATTCAGAAAGTGTTGATACGATTGCGAAGTCTGGTATTAGTTGATTTAACCGAATCACACTATCTCATGTTTGAACAAACAGAATTGATGATATTTCTTGTATCATAGTGTAACTGGCTTAGTCAAACAGAATTCACGTTATTTCCTGTGCTGTGTTCGTACCTGCAGGCCTGTCTGACGTCTTTCCGGTTCCCGTCCGCCACTAGGTCGTTGAGCTCGTGGAACATGAGCGACGTGTCGTACAGGAACTGCTGCTTGCACTGACTCATGTGCGCTGTGAAGTTCGCCGGACACTGCTCAGAGTAACTGAAACCTGAGAAGATATAAACGAAACATGTAAAAGGAGGCATTTCAAGTTTGGAACTTTAATTGTTGTGCAAGTTGTTATGTCCACAGAAATATGGTTGAAATTCATGTTAAACCAAATGAAATTATGCACGGCACAATGTTTTAGTTTTATTTCTATCACCGAAGTAGATTTAACTACAGAAGTGTCGTGCTGTTCTTTCTTTTGGGGAATTTCTACTGAAACAAGGGACTTCCCTATGTTTTGAACTTCCCTAATCTTAACGACATAAGATAGCCTTGTAGCCTTTTTGTTTTCTTAAGGTTTGTTGACAAGAAACGAAATTTGGCCTGTCATCGGCATTTTGTCTGAAATTATTTTGCATTGGAGATTAGAATTTCCGGCTGAATGGATGACGGACCCAATTAACGTGAAATTCTGTTGAAGTGTGAACACGTTCATTTGCTGCCATGCAACCCATTTATTTTCGGGTTAAATAACGCACTAAATTTCGGTACATGTGAATATGCCTTTACCCCCGTAATTGTACTTCTTGTGCGACAGTGCGCAGTCGTGCTTCCTGTTCTGGAGTTTTGCCGCGAGTTTAGCGATGTGGAAGGCGAAGAGACCAGCCTCCTCACTGCAGGCTGTGCGAACCAAAGCCTCCTTACAGTGTATACTGTGCTTCAGAAAACTGAAAAATATAACAAAAACCATAAGGATTACATACAGCTGTTTTGGAGGACAGTCCAAAACACTACAGCTTAATGCAGCTTATCAGAGATATTTTGAAGATATCCTGCGAATTAGAAACTTTAAGGTGCAGTCTAGAGTACATTTAAAAGATTTTTTATTACCAAAAGAGAATAAGAGTCAAGTAATTTATCGTAATTTTAACAAACGGCGCTACTTGATGAACTCGTTAAATGAAACTGAGACGACAGCAATCGTGAAATCAAAGATATTGAGAGCGCCGACATTGCGTAAGATATGCCGGAACAAATAAATAAAGAAGAAAAAAAATCTTGTTGATTTGTTGAGATTCTCCCAAATTTATGGATTTCAACGAAGGTATTAGTGTTTCAAAAATATTTTTAAACAATTAAATGTAGCCCCAGGACATACTTAAAGATTTATAACTGTCACTATGTATCTGTACCAAGTACAAAGGTAATACAGTAATGCAACCCATGACCCGGCATAGAAACACCCCATTGGAATACATCGGGTAATAAATGTGACCTCGAAAACCAGAGATTACTATCAATGATAAATTTATCATTGTCAATAGGGAATGATGGATGAATCAAAATATTTATGGTTTAAGAGGTGTAAGGACATTCCCATAAATGATCTCTGAGGCTTTTGTTAGAAGTGTGCGGAGGGTTTAGTAGTAGCAAAGAGAATAGCAACATATGGTTGAGATTTCAGTTACATATATCATGGGAGGGTTCTTCAGTGCTTATTTGCAACTGTACTTGGAATTCCTGTCAATTATCTTACATTCAACTAATATCGTGTGGGCCCCCCTTTAAAGGTGGAAACTTTTACAAACTCCCTGTCAATACACTTGTGCCACTTCACTGCCAGTGGTTGTTTTACCAGAGGAAACTAGTACAACAACTTTCAGTCCAAAAATATTGGCAATAAAGCCAACAAAACCTACGCATTGTCTCGTCTAAGAAAATCAAAGCAAAACAAATGTAAATCATATCTCTCAAGGACAGCAATATTTTCTCCTTCAAAACATCATTTATGCCTGTATATACAGCCTCAGGTAGTGTCAGTAGACATATGACATAAGAGTTACCAGACCAGCAGGGAAGTAGCAACATGGACCAAGGTAACAATTGTCTCACCTATTGTACACACAGTACTCCATCTATTACATGATAGCTACTTGTCTGTGATTAACATTAGCCTAAAGCAGTGTAATAACATCCTAACTTTTTGCTAAAGCATTCCAAGACAGAAAGGTTTAAAAATTGTGCCTTTTTGTATCTGGAAATATGAGTGATAAATGTGAAATTTGATGCTAATGTAAATGTTTTAAGGACCCTGGCAGTACCACAGTCAAATGGCCCCAGAGTATTTCATAGCTGCTTATGAGGTATTGTCAGAGAAAAGGCCCTTGATTAATGGGATTTGTGGTGTTCCGTTTCACAATTAGAGGCGCAAGAGGATCTGCTTTGGTTTGGGTTATGATACATAAATGACAGAGACTTGTTAGAAATGAACCACGAGTTTAAACGGCGACGTCTAGACCTATTAGACACTGATCAAGTTACATATATGATAAACTACGTAAACAGGAAATCATTTCAGTTTCATTTTGACGAACAAGTTGGCGAATTTTACGTTTAAATGATATTTTACTTACTGGCATTTGTCTTTGTGGGTGTTTTGTTTTATGTTGAATTTGTACATTGCGTCGCACCGTCGGGCGAGTAAACCCGTCTGTTCTTCCTCGTAACAAGTCACTGTCTTCTTACAACCTGAAATACGATTCAGAGATATCTCTCAATTTCCTGTGTGTACTATTATTTACTTGGACTTCCTTAACTGTTCACTCTGATTTCATACAACAACTGCCTTGTCAAGTATTAAATCAGCCACTAGAGTACTGGAATGAACCAGATTGATTTAAATAAATGAACAAATGGAAAATATCGCGTCGTGAAGGTGCTTCACAAGATGGCACGTTGATGAATGACATTCACATTCATGAATGACATTCAGATTTCCCTACCATACCCTTAAAGATTAGTCTCAAGATACACAAATAAGCTGACTCTTAAGGCCCATTCACATACACAAACGAATGCATTAGTGACGTCATTTCAGAAGGATAAAACATATTGGCGATAACGCTTCAGACCAAATACAATCAAATTTCACTTGAGATGGGTACAAATTCTATTGCCAAACAAATTCCATTCGTTCAGTGTAAAGAGACCTTTATCAGTCAGAAACCATTCTTACCGTAATCGTCACTGCAGGCGCACCGGATCGTGTCGTACAGGTTCCTCCAGTGAGAGTGCAGCTTCACGTGGAAGGATGGACATATCTGCAGCAGGGGCGTCAGACAGTTGTCGAAGTCTTCAAACGATCTGCGAAAGATAAGGAATTATCTGTTGAAAAACTAGTGGAAAATGATGATTTCATAGGGAATCTTTTTGCTGAGATTGACGCAGTGAAGAATTTAGAAGCTTCTTCAAGAATAGACTGAATCAAGTTCCAGTCTGAAACATTCACTCCTGTCCCCAGGATTGTTGTACTAAACAACACAGTTGACAGAATTTCCGTCACATACCTCAACTGAGCAATTAGTACCAAATGGCTCCACTGGCTCGAGATTTCTTCAACAGAAATTACTTTGTCCATTTCTGGGAAAGCACCTGTTAAACTGGCGCATAATGTCTTGATAACACGCGAATGTAATTTGTCTTTTGATGCAGTTTAAAATTGTGAGATTCAGGTTTTTCTTGGTCAAGTATCAGTCTTTTTGAAAATTATTTTGGTTCAGAAATAAAAGTAGGATAATTGGTCCTCAATTGTATGTTGGATATATTCAACAAACCTACGTTTTTCAATGCCAGTCTCGAGATCTTTTAGGAATGAAAACATTGCAACGCTAAAATTATAATGGTTTGAAAAGGTTTTTTGGTCAAAAGTGATTTAAAAACTTGGATGTCTGGGAAACGGATGCGGGTAATGCAATTTGAGTTTGTCCACAACATTGAAATTCATTTTGTAAGACTTCATTATGTAATATTATATTAGGTTATGAAACCAGAGAATTAGAAGTAATCAACTACAGTGTAAATGACGAGATTAACATCGGTGAAGCTCTAATCTCTTTGTTCAAATTTGGAATTGCATTTACTTTCATCTTCATCTTATGTTCTTTGAAATTTCATTCCGAAGTTCTCTTTCACGAATCAACCTTGTTTGACTTTTTTCTTGTCAAAGTTTTACAAGACTGTGGACTTGGTCCTGAATGCATGACTTTCATCACTTCCCCAAACGAGCATAAAAGTTGACACGGTGAACTTTATGGATATTTGACATTGTATGGAATTAATTATGGGCACCTGATCTGAATAGCGTGTGCTACTGGAGACATGATGACACACCATAACTCCAAGCGTGCTTGTGAAATTATACTATTACGATCCAAAATGAAATACAATAAGCACTCTTCACATCCATACAGATGTCATTTTAGTGAAAGGGCCGACTTTTACAAGTCGTCTAAAGTGACCACAATAAGCCTCTGGTCCGTCTATCTTAATAAGGAAGCAGCTGACGACAGATAGCCGCAAATAACGCTTATGGCATGTGCATCCATTGTTCCCGGATAATGTCCCACATATTGGCTTACGGTGAGTAAGAAGTCACCCCCGCTGGGGTGATGGACCTTCCGTTCCTACAAAGCGAAGGGATCTACCGGGCAGGAAGGGAAGTGGGTGAGCTATGATAAGACCTCAACTATGGCGAAGCCTGTGGCAACATAAGAGGCAATCAAAGTGTTAGTCACATTGCTTATTGCGTTTTACGCCACACTTAGTTTCAGGCGGTTATGTCGGCTTGACGTTAATGGAAACATTTGAAACGTTTTAAAATTCCTTTCCCCCGACATCAGCAACGCCCCAAAATGGTCAATTGTTGCCTCGTTATTCATGATCTAAGTGGCTTCGTCCACAGAAATGCTCGTAAATAAAGGTCTAAATCAGATTGGTATCCGACTTCAATGAAATAATGTTGAATAAGAAAGTGCGCCGCAAATATTTAATCTTTTTAAAAAGTAATTTGATCGAATGAACAGCATTTTCTAGATTTTATCGAGCGAGTGCGACATTTCATATTGAAAGCAAAGGTATGTATTGAGAACAGGAAATTTATGAAAAATATTTAGATTATAGTCCATGTAAAATGTTATGAGCTGCAAGGGTTCTTAACTTCACCCCGCCTAGGATCAACCATTTTTAAATACTTTGAGCAATGCCCGAATCTTGCTGATGTTTAGGGATCTTAAAAAGTCTGTTATGGGATGAAATGAAGACTTTGCACTGGATAGTGATCCCAAACTAAAACATTGTGAGTACTACATTTCCAATGCTTTTGACTCGACTGAGATATCACTACCACAGTACATTCAAACAAATTTAGTTCAATACAAATTAAAGGCCAAGGTATATCTGTATTTAGAGTGTAAGAATATACAATGATACTCACCCGCAGCGATCAAAATCTTTCTTTCTCTTTCCAGGTTTCATCGAGTCGAGGTATCCCTCGACGTAATCAGAACCCATCCGCAGACATCTGCCCAGTTCATCGTTGGTGTCATCGTCATCCAACATACAGGTGATTGCAGGATCCGAGCTCACCACGGTACCTACAAAACAATACAACTTAGTCTTGAATGCTACCTTCCTTCCAAATCGTTTTGGGCACAAGAAAAATATTCAAACAAGAAAGTCCTCCTGTGTGACCGCAAGAGCCGTACCGCCCGCAGTGTAGCCAGTCCGGGGGGTACCCCTGTCCTGTTGGCAGGTATCCTTGTACTGTCCCTGGTGGGGGGGAGGGGGAGTCCAGTGACAGGGCTACCCCCCCCGCCCCCACCAAGCAGGACCAGTGACAGGGTTGCCCCTCCTGTCAACAAACACACACCTGTAAGAGCACTACCTTCCCTCGTACTTAGTGCT
>JBCAUG010669446.1:0-13740 GCA_038406175.1 Haplosyllis leylae | reverse complement strand
AATTCCCACCAATGAATGCAGGTTAAAATAGGCCTAATTATCATAAAACTGCCAAAGGCATTTCCCAGAAAACTATGAGCCCCCCTTTGTAATCAATAAGCTGACTCTATCGAGCCGGCAACAAGTACACAAAGAAAAAAGTCGAATGAGTAGAATAAAGCCCAAGGTTTCCTGTACCTTATGTCCAGGGTTCGCCACATCATGCTGACTTTATTTACTTACTCACATTTTTGTTCATATGAATATCAAGCTCAGTTTTGAAAGGCACGACGAAAAATACGCCTATTATCATTTTCTCTGATGAGAGAACTCCTCATTATCATTGGCAGATCACAGTCGGTGTGCAACGCAATGATTTTCATGGATTGTATCATTACGCGCAGCGCCAGTGTCGATAATTGCAGCTGAAAATGAGACCCTAATTCCTGTCTAATTAGTCAATGTTGTAATTAGTATGTATTGAACACATACAATTAACTCATGTCACACCTACCTGCGCACCCCGGATCAATTACTCAAATTAGGTATGTGTTTAAAGGGCGTGAGCGGACAACGTGAGGCAATAACTTTTGGAAACATCAATATTTTAAGTAATTCTTAACAATCGAGTTTTTCCGTAATTGTCATTGAATTCAATGAATTTAAAATTTGGTGATGTCAGTGACAGAGAGTCATCTACATTTAGTGACTGTCACTATGTAAAGATGATAACATTTAGTCTCTATTATTGCTTACTTCCTATGTTTTATCTATTTTCAGGCAATTATCAAATACAGTCTATCATTTGTAAATATCATGTCATAAATTCAGTCCATCTTGGGAAGCACCTTGCATTTTATTTTATGGAGACCTGCTTACTTCATAGATACATCACTGAATTCAATGAATTCATTGAATTCGATGAAAAAATTACGGAAAAATTCAATCGTATTTTCCTTGCATTAAATAGATCTACACCAATTAATGAAACAAACCTAAACGTTGCGGTTTAGGTGACAGTTAATATACACTTGGCAGAAAGTAGTACTTTCGAAATATTAACTTGTTCAGGTATCAATTTTAACTATTTTAAAGTTTGGCTGAAATGGACTGAAAAACAAAGAACAAACGCTATATCCTCGAAATATAGTATTTTTCTGTTCACACATAGATGATAAAATTGCGTTTTCAATGATGTGCTTAATTTTTTTTAACAAATCATTGTCATGCTAACTCAACTTCCCGAGATGTATTCGCCGACACGAAATCATGAAGTCATCATGGTGCTTCACACCTGGCATACTGGGGTTTAAAGGCAATACAATTTCAACGTGACAAGGCATACCCTGCCTGTACATCCATACAGGAGACTAAAAACCAAGCCATTCGTGAATGTTTCAAGTGTTAATGGAGAAGTATTCTCCGTCAATATTTCTTTAAAGCTGCACACAGTCACTGACTTTACCTGCAGAAGTTTAAAGCTATTGAACCTACAGAAACAAAGTCTTACTCCTATTCTTTTTCAGATGTCATACAATTGTAAATAAGCTCTCCAGCAGTTTTTTTTTCAAGCCACACAAATTCGATGACATGTGGTATATAATATGTATATTAGTAACTAAGGTTAAAGTACAAATGCTGTAAGGCTCAATGCTTCCTTTTTCATCACTGCTGTAACACTTCTGTCATTTAGCTGTGAATTAGCCAGCATCTCATTTGTCAGAATTTTTTTGCTTAATAACATGTGGAATACAGACTGTATCAAAGCGTGAAAAATTATTTCACTTTGGTGACTCACTGAAACTTACATGAGGTTAGATTAATAGAATGCCAGTATAATGTAAATGGTATGCCTCTTTAGTTAAATTGCATAGAGGGGGAAGTGGTGGGGATGTGACTGATATTCCTGTTCAGGGTTACTGGTATGCCTGCTTCAGGGCAACAGTTATGCCTATTGGGGTGTAACTGGTATATCTGCCTCTGGTAACAGGTCTTCCTGTAACCATGAAAGATTGTCAACATGTTCAAGTTCAGGATTGACCCAAACTTAGTGGTCTTTTCTCTGTTAAATAATCATGGCCACCATTTGTATAACTTTTGGTAATGATTTACATCCAAGATAGACTGATGTAGTATATAATTCATTTGTGTTTGGTTTTGATTGTAAGTCTCTAGGTTGAATAGTTGTGACATGGTTACCATTTTTGTGATTTTTGGTACTGGCTGCTATACCAGGTGGCTGACAATATGTGAAGTTGAAGATTGACACAAACTTAGAGTTTGGTTTCGGTGTTGAATAGTAGAGTCATGGTGGCCATTTTTCTTATTCTTGGTAATGGCTGCCATCCAAGATGGCCAACAACATGACAACTGATCAAAGATGGCAAAGGTTGCCTTAGTCAGAACTAGAACTTTGGGTTTTTCAAGTTTTCTAATGTTCATTTCAATCTCACCTCAAATTGTTTCAATATTATCTTACATAAACCAACCTTACGTAAAATAATAAATGCCAATATCAGAGATAACCTTAGGTATACTGGAAAAATTCCAACATAGAGTCTAGGTTGGCTCATCTTAGTGTTAAATTTATGTGTGTACCATTATTTTTAGATAAATTTATGCTTTCCCTGTTTCTGTAAAATATTTTTGCTCATGTACCACCATTGTAAAAGCCAGTCAGAAACTTTTAAAACCCCCGCAAATATCAGATTCCTTATTCCTTGTAGGTTATACTAGGACTGGCTACACTATAGTATTGAGAAATGCCATACTCGTGGAGCTCAATAGTTTATAAATTACAAAAAGGTATCAAAATTTCCAGAAAAATCTTGCAGAACTCAAGTTGGTATGAGTAACAAAAACTGAGGACAAGAGACTCGGTGTCTTTCTAAGTAGTGCTCATGTACCCAAGGATGTCTATGAAAACCCGACATGTTTTCCTCACATGAAACATGTTTTTTTTAAGGTTACAATTTTTGCAGAATAAGCGTTACATACTTTAAAGAGTTTCCCTCTTAAAACTTTGTGCGCGAAGCGGAAAAAAAGAGAGAGAGATAAAAGTATCCTATAAAGTGCGAAGTGAAGCTGCACATAGAGTGGAACTAACTGTGGGTGTAACAGTGTCACTCGAGCACGCGTCTCATTCCTTCGTCTGATTGGACCATTGCGCATCCCTTGTGCGGCCCACGTCAACGTATTTACATTATAACCCAGCGTCAGTCTTCTTACTAATCCGTAGACGGATTAGAGACAGGAGAGAGATAGAGAGAGAGAGCAGCGTGAACAACAACCTAATCTGAAGAAAGTGATAACCGGATTATCGTTAATCCATAAGAAACTAGTGAGAAAGAAACAACCACCGCCTGCACGGCGACTTAATTACAACACGCAGGAAGAGCAATACACCTCAACTTTAAGGTATGTAAACTAATCTACTTCACATATTTTTAAAGAAAATATAATAGAGAAATAAGATTAGAAGATAGAAGACGTGAACCATCGTCGATGAATAAAAAGAATGAACAAAGCAAGTTTTTAAAATCAGCTTTCTTGACGCGCATTGTTGATGGTCAATTATATTAACTATAAATGTTACGTAAGACGTGAGAATCATGAGGACAACAAAGTTCGCAAAGAACGCGACCGACTTTTGTGAAAAGTGTTACCCAATCTGTATCTATCAAAAAATTTAAAGTTACTTCCTTATTGTGCAAATTTCTCTTTTACACATTAACCTAATCATCATCATCACCACCACCACCATCATCATCCCGCTTTTAAGAAATTTAATTTGCATCACTTATCGTAGAAGAGTAAAAACTACAACAAATCTTTTCAACACGGCCCAAAATTACTTCAAAATATTTTGCGCAATACTTCACAAGTATTTTGCGCAATAGATAATTACAATCTCAATGTGTGCATTAACTACGTTTAAAAGTTTTATGAAGCCCTCTGGAAACGGCAACTATTAGTAAATACAATTTTAAAGGAGTGTAAAGGTCTCGAGCCGGATAATGACGCACTAACCTTTTCCTTGTACTCTATCATACATAATATAGACCCACGTAGATAGAATCCAGAGATACAATTACAAAATACAAAGACCCGCTCGATTACATAAAGCGCGATGGGAGTAATTAAGTGTTCTTAGTATTCCATGAATTTTCTGTTAATATTTAGTACTAAAAGAGGGGGAGGCTAATGTGTTCATAATGTTTCATGTCAATCACTTTTAAAAAGTTATGCAGTTTATTCGCTGCATAGCCCCGAAATCCAAATCTACCTATCCTTTGTCTGCCTCTCTGTCTGTCTCTCTGTCTGTCTCTCTGTCTGTCTGATTAAAATATAAACCCAACCCAGTATAGGTCACACTTCTAAATGGGATGTCCAAAGGCTACTTACTTACAACAGCATGGGAATGCGGGTGCACTTGTTTGACGATATCGCTACATTCACAGAAACAAGTGAGACCACTAATATAAACTAAAATCTCAACAAAGGTTTATTTCAGCTTTCCATCCTTTTTCCTCTTATGTTAAGGTAGAGGTTCAAACCTTGTAGTTTACTTTGCTGTGTTTGATTTTATGAGTAGTTAAATCAACTTGGGATGCCGGTTGAAAATGGTGCTATTTGTACTTGGTCTTTAATCAATTATTGTCTATTAAAAGTATTACTGTTTACTAAATAAAAGCAGAATGTACGCGTCAATTAAGGGCGTGTCAAAATCACTAACACAACAAAATCGAGCGAAGAAAGAACTTAAGTGTTCGTCAGAGGTAGATTATTTTGCGCGGTTAAATCCAGAATGTATGGATGTTTATATAAATCTCTCATCGAGATGTCTTCATATTACTTGTCGATTCTTTGTAAAACGGTGTTATTATCAGA
The DNA here is from genome assembly GCA_038406175.1 of Haplosyllis leylae. Classification (NCBI taxonomy): domain Eukaryota; kingdom Metazoa; phylum Annelida; class Polychaeta; order Phyllodocida; family Syllidae; genus Haplosyllis; species Haplosyllis leylae. Next base: position 8,871 of record JBCAUG010669446.1, on the reverse strand, counting down.
GGCTTCAAAAACAACTTGTTTATCAGTTAGTTTTGGCAACCACTCAAACATAGCAATTATACCACTGCGCTAGTGAATGTAATAATTTATAACGTTCATTGATTTTATTATTGGCGAAGAACATTCTCTTTATCAGCTTTCTGTGCGTTTAATTTGAAGGTTAGCTGCTGCTCACATTTGATTAAGTTCCATTCAGACCAAGCGATAGCGTGAGCGGGAGCGAGAGTGGCATCGCTAGGTCTCGCTAGGGGCAAAATATCAAATGGGTTCTGGACCCATTCTCAAGTGATGCTGCCAGCGATGCCGCTCCCACTTCCACTCATGCTATTGCTTGGTCTGAATGGTACTAGTACAACCTATTCTCTAGTGATGTTGTTCTCGCTCACGCTATAGTTCGGTGTGAATAAACCCTTAGACTTTTTACGTTTATTAGCACTTGTTCACTTCACAGGGCAAAAAAGGCGAAGGGAATTCTTTTGTTCTGGTATGTTCAATTATGTACATTTCAGATGTTCTCTTGAAACATTTCTTACAACTGAAAGACCTTTTTTCAATCATGATGCAAAATGTAATTGACAAAATGTTAATGCATTTGACTGCCGATCCAAAAATCATTAAGCAGGCAAAGGTAAAAAATTTCTTATGTGTTTATTCTCTTTGGGGTAGAAGTCTTCTTTAGGCAGGTTGTGAGAGACTAACTGGGGTATTAAACTTTCTAAATCTATTCAAAGAATGTGTCAAAATATTAGTCACTAATTATACTAACAATACCAGAACAATGACGACTTTGTTAGGTTCTGTAAAAAACGTTGGTTTGTCGTCAGCAATGTGGGATTTTTATCCTATTCATATACCACATGGATTTCAAGACAAGAAAGTAATGATTTATACCAAAATCACGAATAATATTTTTTTCTTTTTTGATTTTGGAAGACAAAAGTTCTTTTTGTGGTGCGGTCAATATTCCATTTTTTGACTTCTTGTGACGTCTGCCCTGGGTTTAGAAGCCAGAGTTGACCCTCATTTGTCACCTGTGCACAAAGGATTCCTCAAGTTCGCCTCAACGCGAATTACAACAACCTTCGTATTCGTGTTTTTCCGTAATTGCCAGATATGCCAGATCTGGCATTTTTGTGTTTCAGTTTAAGTTGCATTTTCTTGTACATATCTAGACATGTCAGTTCTTTTGATACCTATTATTGATAAGAAATTTTAATAGCATACCCTACAAATTCTTTCTTTGGCTATAACAAGTTTAACAAAGATAAAAAAGGGAACGAAGTAATTGCCAGATCTGTCAACTATGTATCGCTGTTAATTTAGGAAAAACTTGATTGAACCACACTGAAAATCAATTTCAGACTACAGAATTATACAAATTCGTTAAATATTCTAAACAAATTGAATGATATTTTCCCCTTTTTGGGATTGAATTCTTGGCTAACCAATAATATTTTCTGTTCAGACTGCATTTTTTGAACCTCTATAGCTAGGAACTTCTCATTTTTAGTATACAGATATATCTTGATCATATCTAGATCAAGTTTGAGTACCAAGGTCAAGGTCCAATGAAAAATGACATATTTTACCTAATCTTTACCTCTGTATGCTTATATTCCACTGCAAAATGTCAAGATGACCTGTAGGTCAAGGTAACATCATGATCAAATGAAAGGAAATCAATTTTCTGTCAATTGTAAATGTTTTTGTAATCTATGTGTGATGCAGATGGTATACCGTTGACTGAAAGGTATCTTGGTTCTGAACATTTTGGGAATTTTTCCCAACATATTTCATGCAAAGTGCCATTTATGTGACTTTAGAATGAACCCACATGAGGTGAGAATGAAAGATTGGAAAACTCAGGAAAGCTAATAATTCTAGTTTGTGTGGAAAGAACCTTTAGTGGCCATTTTAGATGTAGATCTAAAGTACGTCTTGATCTAAACTTTTTCAAGTTTAGATTGAGATCTAAATTTTTCAAAATCTAATTTTTCCAAATTGAGTTCAAGATCTAATTGTTCCAAGTTTTGATCTAGATCAATTTTTTTCTCCAGATATGAATCTTATCTGAATTGAGATCTTGTTCTAAATTTTTTGAGTTTAGATCTAGATCTTCCAAATTTAGATCTAGATCTAATTTTTTTTCAAGTTCAGAATTAGATATAACGAGTCACTAAAGTGAAATTCTTTACTCCTTGGTATTTTAACCGTCAAGACACCCACAGTTCCTTCGTTCAGCTTATTTCTTGAATGTATTATTTCAAGGTTGCTAACTCCATTAGCACTTTTGTTGCCTAACCTTCTATCAGGTGTAAATTAACAATGTTACTTTGTGGGTATCCGCACCTACATTGTGCAAGATGAGAATTATTTATTTACCACTAACTTTAACCCACAAACATTTTGCGCGTCCACTTCTACCCACTAATTGATTAATTTTTTTCCTGGCAAACTTAGTAAATCTATCCGCCCAAAATTCCTCTTTCCTTCATCCCCCAGACTGAGACACCTAATGAGGATAAATATTCCATGTGTCAATTTAACAATCTTCTGATTGACCATTGGGAACATCAGCAAGGTACAGTATGATAGATTGCATCGAACAGGGCTTTTAGCACTCCACACAGCCCCCCATTCTCATGATGAATTGTATGGCGTAACCACTTCAGACATAAAAGATCATATATGACCCATTCAAATTCTAGTTTATTGCTTTATTACATTTTCTCCGTAAAAGAAGCACTTGGGTTTTCCCTAAACGACTTTCGCTGAATTTGCTGAATTCAGTGAATCAACACAAAATGTAAAAGTAGTATGATTACCAGACACACGCCATATCTGACAGCAGATACATTCCCAGATGTAGTGGCAAACAAAGATATTTCCATTACTGTCTCTCAGATGGTATCTATTCACAGTGGTGAATCACAATGGATATCTAACCAGAGGTAGTAATGCAAATGCACATTCCATTACTATGAATGGTAATGTAGCTGTTGCTGGCTGGGTAATACCTCTGGTCACCATACCGTTTTTGGATTTAGTCATGATTCACTGAATTCAGTGAAATCAATTTAGGGAAAACTCGAATATTCTATCATAGTATGAGACATATTGTTGCGAGGAAACAACAGTGCCATCACCGCTTTTTAACCGTACAATAGCCATGGAATTACTGATTCTTCGGAAATCGTGACTCTTATTTCTATATGTGCCGTGATACAATAGTTTACAGCCCTCGCAAACTATTGAAAACTAATAATACAAATCATGATTTCCCGTTTTTGCCTATTCGCAACTAGTGTAAAATTCTAACTTTAGTTAAGAATTTCAAACTCACGATCGAGGATGCTTGCATTGACGGCTCTTGTGTATTGTGAGCTCTTCCTGTGTAATAGTAGAAAGATAAGAACTCAACAATATCAGATGAATAAAACAGGCATCCTGTTTAAAGTAACAATAGAGAAGAAATTTTCTGTTTCGTACTTAACAAAGTAAAGGGCTGTTTACACGTAACGACACCGTCACCGATCCCGTTCCCGTCACCATCAAGTTTACATTGTGTTAATAGTGACGGACCGTTTAACGGGCAGAATGGATCTGAACCCATTTTGCCCGTCAAAACGGTCTGTCACCATTGGTACAATTATAAAACTTGACGTTGATGGGCACAGTGACGGTGACGGTGTCGTTGCGTGTAAACAGACCTTAATTCCAGAACACTCTTTTAACGTGTGTATACTTGTACCATCCCAAATTAACTGCAAACTTTCACTAGGATAAAAACAAGGTTAAAATTGCAGTTTTATTTGATATTGACAAATTTACGAATAAAAATGTCAACAGTGTAGAATTTCCTTTGCGCTCGAAAGTCGATATTCAGTTCACAGCATAGAAAGATTCAGTAAAGTTTGGCACAATTCATATTGTCAGCCGAATTCCTCGCACAAGACGTTCATTCAAAGTATTCGTTCATTATGCCAAGTGCTAGCTGACTGATGTTCTTGTTTCTTTCGGGTTGAAATGAATCCTTATTTCAGTGACGAAGATACTTTTGGATCAGAGAAAAGTTACATGAAATAAATTTACAGAGCAGTTAATTTACATAAAAGTCAACCACCCGCCAATTTCTGATAGAATTTAGCACAAAAAGATTCAATTGATGCAAACCTCTGAGAAAAAATTATAACTTTCCATAATATTGCTCTTTATAACGTCGATCGAGTTTTTCCTAAATAACACAAATCTGACATTTCTGGCATTTTTGTACAAAATTGACATCAAGGAGATTCAAAATCAGCAAAAAATAAAGTTGTTTCTTGTGGAAATTGAACTGAAAATACCAACCAAATATGGATTAGAATTCTAATCTCACTCAGCCAATCTGTCATCCCTTGCTAGTCTCAGATTTTCATATCCTTATAAAGTCATGCTCAATAGAATCTTGAAATGAGTCCAAAAAGTGAGATGGAGCATGAAACAAAGTTAGAACATTCTATTCAACAAATATCTCTGTTTTCAATCTCCTAATCTGTAGATGGTTGGTGCTCTGAGTTCCATTCCCACTGGAGGCAACTTTATTTTTTGCTGATTTGGAAAAACTCGAGTGACTACATAAATTTTAGTCGCAGTACTATTTATTTTAATAATAATAATAATAATAATAATAATAATAACGGTTTATTATCCTTGTAATATTTTACAATCTGCACAGTGCAACAAAATGTCATATCCGGTTTAACTATACACAACGGATAAAAGGAAATTGTTAAACCTTGCCGTTGTCCACCATGGTGGTCAATTCCTACATTTAACATGATTTAACAAAAAAAGAAAAGAAATTTGAACAATGATATAATGAAATGGATGGATGATATGGTTATGTTACATCTAAAACCTCATTTTTTGCAGAAATGTTTTACGTCTTGTCTAGAACTGTCTAGATTTTTAGTCGTTAACAAATAGATCTGAGCAGGTATAATAAAACAGTTCATATAATTTGATGTAATTTAACCTTGTGAGTTAAAACCGCCACAATTAGCCCATTAAAACAAGTTGTTCGAACAGTCCAGTTTTTACGGTACATATTTCTGTCAGTTCTGGCAGATCTAAAAGTGGATCTCCACTTGGTATTGTGCATATTAAGGATTTGATGCAGTACATACAATCTAGCAAGTAGTTGGAAGAGTAAATAACTCTAGCTTTTAAAATTCAAATTGTGACAATTCTTAGAAAGAGCATTTTATTTCTGACAGATCTGTCAGATTTCCTTATCGTAAAAAAAACTCGAGTGAGAAAATTGCGCAGTTATCATGGATTTGCGGTCGAACTTATTGCTATAACCAAATGCATTGTATTCCAACACCACCAGGGTCTTTATGATACTGTTTAGTATTCTTACCCACCCCGCTCCCTCATTAGTACTGCAAATCCAATAAGCACCGTGGTATGAGGTATTAAGTCTGTCGTGGATGAACTGGCTTCAATATTTATTCTATCAAGTCTTCAATCTCGCATCGTAATGTAAATCGGGAGAATTGGGAGAAGAATGGGCGGGATGAGATTTCTCTATTTCGCACAACAGGCCCACAGGTCGGATTCAAATCAAGGTTCTGACTACATTGCCATTTCTCTTTCTTTGATTTCTCTTTTCTCAGGACAACATTTGAATATCTAAAATGTGCAATCGGTGGAGAATTTGTATCAAACTGAAGATTTAGATTTTGATCATACAATACAAGAAATAATTTATTTCAAAATATTGCCATTTTTTAAGTTCTTCCTACATTCCATTTTGTTATCTTTAATGTTTGAGATTTTGCTTGAATATAATTGGCATCTAAATCTTCAGTAGAACAGAAATATGAATTCTCCACTGATTGCACATTTTAAATATTCAAATATTGTCCTGAGAAAAGAGAAATCAAAGAAAGAAAAATGGCAATGTAGTCAAAAACTTTATTTGAATCCGACCTATGAGGCCGGTAATATTGAAGGGGGCATCTGCCCACACTAACTCAATCGAGTTTTTCCTAAATAACACAAATCTGACATTTCTGTACAAATTTGACATCAAGGGGTTTCAAAATCAGCAAAAAAAGGTGCCTCCAGTGGGAATCAAACTCACAACACCAACCTTCAGAGGTTTAGAAGTCTAATGTCTTATCCATTCTGCCACCCAGACATGTGTTGAATAGAAGATCCTTAAACTGAACTTTGTTTCATGGATCATTTCTTAATTTAATAGAGCATGACTTTATAAGGGTCTGACAATCTGAGACTGGCAAGGAATGACTGATTGGCTGAGTAGGTAAAGCATTAGAATTCTAAACCAGCAATGGTTGGTGCTGGAAGTTTGATTCCCACTGGTGGCAACTTTATTTTTTGCCGAGACATTAAGGCCCATTTGTCAGTATAATACAATTATGCAGGAAATTTCAGATTTGTGTTATTTAGGAAAAACTCGATTAGAACTACGCCGTAAACATTAACCCTTTAAAAGGGTTAAAACTCTTCAATTTATTCAATACGAGTGCTTATGTTAAGAGATCATGTCAGGAAAATTGTTAATTGTTCCAACGCATTAGAGTGATTCAAACTCAAGAAAATATTATTCAGATTGATATTTAAAAATAATAGTAAGGAAAACTTCGTTGCTGGTGTTAAGTGAAATTATTGTCTTGCTTTTCTAAAACTTTGCGGAAGCTTTTACACTACTCAACTATCTCACACTATCATAAAACTTTTTTTCCGCCACAAGTAAAGATTTTGTGTCTATTTTACTTTGATTTTATCCAAAACCTCTGGACATTAAAGTATTGAATTATGTTGTTAACTTCACGTAGTACTTACATTAAACTGCAGATTTTTTCTCAAACACGGGAAATACTTTATCTTGCGTTACTTTATGTGTAGATTAAAAAAAATATAGTACTTCAACTTGGCTCTAGGTTTATGAAACGCAGTTCATTCAAGGAAAAGTGTGAAGAAAAATAATGAAAGTTGACTGTCATGAAATGATAAAGGCTAAACGTTCTAACGTCAAACTGATTGACATATTCGAATTTTTCCTAAATAACACAAATCTGACATTTCTGGCATTTGTGTACAAAATTGACATCAAGGGATTTCAAAATAAGACTTGTGTTGAACAGATGTGTTAAATCTTGAAATGATTCCAAGTCCCAAAAGTGAAGTGGAGCATGAAACAAAGTTAGAACATTCTGTTCAACACAAGTCCCTGTGGCTGAGTGGGTAAGGCATTGGGATTCTAATCCATAGATGGTTGGTGTTGTGAGTTCAAATCCCACTCAAGGCGACTTTATTTTTTGCTGATTTTGAAACGCTCGATGTCAATTTTGTACAAAAATGTCAGAAATGTCAGATTTGTGTCATTTAGGAAAAACTCGATTGTGAGTGATCCATCCATTTAATAACATAGCGTTACGTTGGAAATTGGAGGGCACGACACTTCCGGTACCACTTGAGTAACGTTGAAGCAGAGATACAATTTTGTTGGTCTCTTTTATTCAAATTATATAAGACATCACCACTATTGCTTTAATTGGAATGCAACGAAATAAAACACCTACGACACCTGTATTTTGTACAGCAATTGTCCCTTAATTCTCTATTTCCTGTCGTGTCGACTCTACCATGTACTTAGTTGTTGTTTATAGACGGTGAGGAATCCTTAGAAATAACAGAATCCACGTATACTATTTTTTATAGTATTGCAGGGGAAATTTTTCAGAACCAAATATACAGTTTAGCCGAAAAGTCAAACAACCCTTGTTGTTAAAAGCCTTCTTTTGTACCAGAAAGTTTTTTTTGTTCGCAGGATAATGACCAATCAACAAAACCATATAAAGAGGTGTGTGGTTTATATTTACATACTGTGACTGTAATTGCAGCAGCTGTTAATGGACTTCAGAACTAATGATAATTCACAACTATTTAATTGTATTGATCACAAGATAAGGAGATCTACGCTATGGGTATGCGGTAGACTGTATTCAGGAAACATAGAGTCCAGATCTAGACTGTGTAAATAAATGCTATTTAAAGTTAAATGAAGATGAACAGGGATGAAATGAAACTGTTCAATGACTGAAAGTAAAGTACTATTATATTTTATCCAATAAAAGTCTTGTATTCTATTTATAAAGCATATTCCTTTCAAAAGGAATCTTCTCCTATCTATCGTTAAATGATGATTCAAGAGAAGGTACTTAAGCTCTGTTTACACGTAACGTGTGCGTGCCCGTTTGCGTCAACGTCAATGTCAACTTTAACATTGAGTCAATGGTGACACAAAGGCACACGCAGAGAATGGGTTCGAGGCCCATTCTCTACGTCACCATTGACACAATGTTAAAGTTGATGTTGACGTTGATGCAAACGGGCACGCACACGTTACGTGTAAACAAGCCTTTAGCCCACAAAATACCAGCCGACAGTCCAGATCAAGAACCGTAACGTTTTGACAAATTTTCTCTCAAAGAGGCAAAATAGTCAAATTGAAATAGAGCAGAAAAGTATGAGTTTGAGAACGGACGTCCACAGCAGACCATATTCTTTTACAAATTTAAGCTGTTTTAACTTAAAGGTGTAGACCATGAGCCTTTAAACAGTAATTGAACCCTTAAAATGCGTGTGTTGTAAATCTTTTATTGAAGTTTTTCCGTATTTGGCTTTAAATTCTATAGATTCTGTAGATTCTACAGAATTACGAGAGAACAAAAAAAAATCCAGCAGCAAAATGTTACCCCCAGCAGGACTGGAACACAGACACCTCTGACTTTCAAGTTCTGCATGCTACCACTGAGCTAACTCCCCAATCTGCTGGAAGCCTCAGCCCTTTAGATC